>MU795360.1:0-27344 GCA_027886305.1 Lentinula aff. lateritia | reverse complement strand
TCCCAGACTATAAATCCATCAATCGGAAGCGTCATGACCGCCAGGATTCAGAGAGGACTTACATTCAGGATCTTGGAAAGGCTTCATTTTAGGGGTTGTCACAGATACAGCGGTGTTATAATGTTGATTGGTACAAGTCCAAAAAATAACCCAAATAGTGAAGAATGGAAAGGCGATAGACTGCGAATTTTAGAATGACTCGACGTTGGCTCCAAGATACACACAGGTCTATTACAAATTCTACTATTATTCCATCTCGTGAAAGATAGGCATATGTAGGACAGGATTTGATCCGGAGATCATTTCCATCGGTTTGAATTTGGCATCAAAATCCTTGTTTAGATAACATCTAACTTTCAGCTGCACCCGTGTAGTAAAAATTATAGTTAGAACCTTCTTCATGCGTGTTCATCATTTCGAAGGACTTGCTTGACCGTGATTCCATCAATCCTATCTGATTCACTTAGACCCTCAACTGGCTGCTCGGTGTATTCGTATACATACGAAGAACTGTCTTATCAAAGAAAGAAGTCCTTTTAGTCAAGTTTGGTGTCGTACAAAAGATCTACACCGAGATGTGGTATTGATCTCATTATCCAGTTGAGCTCCAAAGTGCGTAATGCTATCTGCAAAGATTAAAGGAAATGACACCGAATATATACATAGCTCTTCTCCGGCCAAACCACGGCCGTCATTTGAATGGTGATAGCGCAATGGGTCCCAGCAACTCTAACTTCAAGTTTTTCAGGAGCTGCAGTAACATTATATCACGCAATCTTCACATTGTATTGAAGATATAGCGCAATACGATTCAGAAATTAGGACAGATCAATTCCGGGTCAGTTGATCTTCTCGACTTACCAAGACTGAGCTGGGGATACTTAAATAGTCAAGCTATGGCTTGTGTAAATCCTACTGGATAATCTCTCTCCAGAATGCCTGTACCCGTTCCCCAGCTTGGCTCATTTGACTATGTTCCAGAGACCAGGGTTCGTATCGAACCTCCTTCCACTATCTATACACCGGACAAACACTGACCGCAGGAAAACCTCGACTGGGCCGACCTCGTCACTGTAGATCTCAGTCTATACAGCACCCCGGAGGGAAAGAAGCAACTCTCCCAAACTTTAATCAATGCCATCCGAAATGAAGGATTTCTCTACGTGAATAATTTCAACATTTCTCAGGAGCGTGTAAATCGCCAGTTTGCATTAGGAAAGCAATTCTATGAACTACCCCTCGAGGAGAAGGAAAAGTACACGCCGGAGGGCTTAGGTCGGTCATTCTTACTATGTGTAGTGTTCAACGTCGCCCTCATGGTCAATGACTTCAAGATCAAGGAAAGTTCAATGGATATATTCCGGCTGGACGAAGGATGTAAGCACCTGTCCTCAAGCTTCTCGTGCACATCTGACAAATTCGAATCAGCATCAATCTTGAGACGGGCTTGCGGGACAGAACTGAGATGTACAACATTCCAAGTATATTTCCAATTCCTCTGGTTGCTTGAGGCTAATCCCAGTACGCAGAATTCACTGGCGACTTTCCGCACACACATCCTGAATTAATTCGGAAGAATCTCCCGGAGATTGAAGAATTTGCAAGAGTGCGCGGTTGTCGTCCATTTCGAAGCCTGGTACATAACTCATTCGGCTGCTGCAGGCGCTTCACACAGAGGTATTGGACCCACTCTTCGTGTTGCTTGCTATCGCCCTCGAACTTCCGGAAGATTACTTTACCAAGATTCATCAATATTCGGTGAAAAGCGAGGTCTGCACGATATATTCTAGTCCTGTTTGATATTCAAATCCATACACTTCAAAGGACCACCTCAGATACATGAAATATTCCAAGTATTCTTTGGAGAAGAACAAGTCGTTAGATAACTGGGGGTATGGCCATACAGGTTTGTAGAATTATCAAATTATCACTGGCAGCGTATCTGCTTTAACAATATATCTGGAATCGACAGACTTAGGAAGCTTCACTCTGCTATTCCGTCAACCTGTTGCTGCCCTACAAATACGATCCCACTTAGATAACGAATGGAAGTGGGTCAAGCCACAAGACGCAACATTGACTGTCAACGCGTGTGATGCCCTGCAATTTTTGACTGCGGGATATGTTAAGAGCACCATACATCGGTATGTACACTAACGAGGGTAACCTGATGAACTTGCTCATTGCCTACTGTCAGAGTCACTGTACCTCCTTTGGATCAACAACAAGTTGACCGTTTGGGTTTGTTATACTTCTCTCGGTGAGTTGTAGACTGTATTCTACACATACATGCCTGAGATATCGTCATGTCGCAGCCCGCACAACGACGTACCTCTGGCGACCATTCAAGAATCACCCGTCCTTGAACGTGAAGGGTTCACCAAGAATGAGTTTGAGATTTCTGGAAATCCCGTCCCTACCATGGAAGGTTCGTCTTCACAGAATTGCAGTCTGTACTTGGCGTGTTCAGGTCGTCCTCAACAGAATGGACCTTTGCAAAACAAAAGTGGCAACGAACCAAGGGTTACCACGGCGATGCTAAGTACAGAAATGCAGTCATTCTTCCTGGGTTTGCTGAAAAACCATATGTTTGAGTCGGAATGTTGATTACAATAATTGGGTATGTGTGTAGTAGGAATTAGCCAAGTATTTGTACTATTACCAAGCTCCACAGAAGACATTCAAAACGACCAAGCTTAAGCTTCGACGCCACCCATAGAGTATGACTAGGAGTAGCTCGTTGACTCTCGTTGACGGCCAATGTCTTTGGAGAGTAGCGCTCATGCCGATCAACAAGTCGTGGAATCGGGAGTAGTAACAATCCAGTATTGCACGCCACCGTCTTGGGCAGAGGTTTCGTTGACCCAGGCGAACTGAAAAAGGTTGAGAACAAGTCGGTAGGTCAATCTTTGACTTAAACATACCACACTGGTGTTGTCGACCTCGATTCCTTTAAAAATGCCAGTGCCCAGCTAGTAATTGCGCTTAGTTATCTTGAATGATAGTCTAGTGTCAGCAGTGAAACTCACAGTGCAAATGAACCCACCGGAGGCGGGAACAAGGCTGTTGATGGATGATCTTTCGGGCAGTGTTATCGTCGGGTCGACCCACTCGAGAACATAAGTTTCTGGTGCCACTCCAGACTGGGGGATGAGCGCGGCAACGTAGCCGATCTCGGGACAATGCTGGACAAGGTTTCCAAATTCTTCAGAGTATGTTGCAGTGGGAGGACTGCTACTGTCGGCAGTGAACGCCATGGCGTAGCCATAGGTTCCCTCTACCAGGGTGAAGGCGCCATTTGATTGTCCGTATGGCGAAGTAGAGTTCCACGAAAGAGCTACGGTGCTTTGGGCTCGCACGACGGAAACGGCGACCGCGAGTGCGAATGAAAGGATGGCGTGACAGAGAAGCTTGAACATCAGAAGAGTAAGTTGGAAGCTGTTGGAAGCTTGAAAAACAGTACTTTGGAGATGCACAATGCCACGGCTTTATACATAGCAGTAGCAGTGCGTACACACCGCCTTCGCTTCTGTACCTTCTGTATATGCGGCCGACTTTCGCCGTTCGAAACATTCGTAGCGACGGCCGCGACGGAAGGGAAAATAGGACTGAAAGCTGTTTTTAATATGAGACCCGGTCGTTACTCAATGATAATGGTACCAGATCCCGCGACGGTTAACCTTTCCTTTCCAAGGGGTCATCGATCATCTGTCGGTATAGAATCTGTCGGTAAAGTAGGTGCCTAGATAGTTGCTTACGACCAGACGTAGACTATGCTAAAGAGAGATTGAGATAGTATTAACAAACAACTGAGTACAGGACTAACACAAGACGGTATTGTACATGATTAATCGGATAATTAGAAGATAATGCGACTCGCCTCGCGTTAAGAAAAACCCCAATAAGAAATGCGTTCCGCATTTTCACGTTAAATCCACAACCCCAAGGGACACATTTCGACCGCCTCGTCTCTTTCCTCCTGACGACGTCCCAGACTCTTGTTTGATCCCTGGTTCCGGTTTGATATGATTTATTTTCCGTCGCTTTCGTTCAAGAGTTTCAAGCTCCTCCTGTTTTGAACAATGTTAGACAGCGAAAAAGGTAAAGCGGATAAGAAACGCGCCCTCAGTGCTTTTATTCGGCACTCCTCTTCGTCTTCAGAGTCAGGCCGGTCGTCAGTTAGGTCCAGAACCTCAAGTTTGGAAGGGGAGGCAGCGCGTTTCTTATGTGCCTCTGGTGGGGCTATTCCATTAGCACGAAGCATTTCTTCACGTTCCGATGAGCATAATAGAAGTGAAAACGGTTATGAGGACTCACCTATAGGACGATATTTGAAGACAAAGGTTACAATAACAGCGTGACGTTGTGTCGTTAATACTTTTGTATGCCCTATAGGCTTGTTTTCTCCCAATCTACAACGGACATACCTTCATCAGAACAGAGAAGAAACGTCAATGTAGGTTGGCGTACCCTACTTTGTGACCCGTGGCTTTCTTTGATTTCTCATGGACTTTCCCAACTGGATCATGACTACTATAATGGTCATTTGGAAGACCAAACGTAGCATGGGAGATCACCAATTGTACATCTCCAAGGCCGGCTGTGACTTTATTCAGATACTCGTCATCGTCTACGGTGTTCGACAGTCAGAACATGATCAAGCAGAAAGGTTGCAAACAACCACACCTGTGAGCTCTAATCGCGAGAACACAAAAGGCCTCTCGGAGGTAGCGGAGGTCAGGACGCCATTCGAAGTGAACGTCTGCGGCAAGCCTGCTCTCATAGCTTGACCACTCAATAGTTGGCCATCTATATTGATGTCCCCAGACATCGAGGTGTCCCTTTTCCCGGCAGACCATTTGATTGAAAAATTCTGATTGTGGCCTAGATTAGCGCAGTCGAAAAAGCAAGTTGAACCAAGTAGTGGACGAACCTTATCCGATTCTGAAGGGATCCAACAAGTCACTTCTTTGCCGTTTTCCTTTACATCAAAGATGGGAAGTTCCGAGCCATCGACTTCAATCCATGCAGAGAAATCTTGAAAAGTAAGGGGCATTCTGTGGTGATAGTGACGGTTCAGAAGGTCACATAAACGTCACAGCCGTCACAGTACCGGACTGGGTGCTCTTATAAATTCATGGAACATCGACTTTCACTATCCTTCTTATTCTTATTCTTCGATTAGCTGTGAACCAAAAATACGAAGTATGGATACGACCACGTCGCAATCTCACCTAGCACATGCGTAATCTTTGCTTGAATACATGTGCTACATCGCCTGCTCCCTTCAGCAAGCTGCGTATCACCATGAACCCTGCTAGTAATCTTTGCATCACTCGTCAGAACCTCCTTCATTCTACGCATTATACAATGGACACAATCTACAATTCATCGATACTTGCAGTATCTTCAGAAACTTCCAGATTCTCAAGTAATTTGACTAGTATCGTATCTTTCCTGGCGACAATCGTCGGAGTATTTTATTTCTCGATGCTCTTATGGGTTGTCAATCTCTTTCGAATGCAACCTCGGGTGTTCAAGAGGGACTATAGTCAACATCTACAACTCTATGCACCTTGTAAGTTATGTCTACTCTTGGCTCGTATAGTATTCACAACTTCCGGAGTCGTTTATGTTTTCATAGTAATCAATAGCCTTGTCGAGGTACAGATGTTTCTATCTTTCATCTTCGACTGTGATTGAATCACACGTAGACAGCTTGTGCCTCCTGGCTTCTCGTTCAACATATCCACCAGCAAACATTCCCTGATTCTCCAAGTCGATCTGCTCTCCAGCTCATCATGTCAGTCAAATATTTTACGACACGACTATTGGCCTATGCTCAAAGCGAACCCTACCTCAGATTCTGCTCATGTTGGACATTATCTACTGCCGGATTTCTCACAATAATGTTCATACATCCAACTTGGTCGACACATCCTGTCGCTTCAGTGGGGTCTCAAACCATCTGGGTAATCGTGACCTTGGGGGTATGGGTCGCCGGGGCCACGATTCTGGCCTGCGAATTGCCAGCTCAATGCATCTCAGTTGCATATTGCGACCAAATTAGAGCGTTATTCGGTCTGTTTTCAGCCTCGTTTGAAATCAAACAGTATCAATTATTGACTATTGCTTTTTAACGAAGCTTTCTCCTTACTAGAGACGTGGGTGTATTTCAGGTCTTCCGCTTTGACCCGATATCCTGATCCAATCCACAGAATCGTGTTAATGGGTACCATGCTCACGATGCTCTGGATAGTAAGACAATCCGTTCGTGAAGCTCTAAAGCGTGTTTCAAGGCAGCTTGTCGTATCTGTGATGTCGAGCATGTAGTAACGAACATGCAGCTATTTATCTCCACATACTTCAGCAAGAAGATGCACAGTTTGGGCCTCACGACAAACGCACCGTTCTTATCCACATCATTCACTTAAATGTCGGACTTGGTTTAGACTTGGTTTATTTCTTTCCTAAACAGCTTGTTCTATCTAAGCTCTCAACGCGGATTCAGGCTCTATATATTGATATGATCGACTGATTTCGATGCAATCGCTGCTTGAAATAACCGCTACTCGACTCCCCACGTTTATGATAATGCATGCTCAACAAGGACCGATCTCATTTTGTAAACATCCTTTTTCAACGTGTCTATCTCGCTCATTACTTAAGGCATCCAAGATCATTGTCCTCTAACCATCACTCCATCCCCAACTCCACGCAGATATGTCTCAACCTACCCAGACCGCAAAGCAGATTCCCCAGAACCTTTGCGATGTAAGCTAGCAGTAGTAGCGATTTGTCCATCTTTTTGACGTCCGTCCTATCTAGTATTGCCATGTCAAGCCGAAATTTGGACAGTTCAACTATTGTTCAAAGACTTGTGCTGCTCAAGCACCGTCGAGGATTATAATCAATGCACCTGTGTCCTTTAATAAATCCGCCACTGCTGCGGTGAAGCCTCGTGCACAACCCGCCGCAACCAATATGTGTGATGTGAGCTCTGACCTATAATTCAAATTTGGGACATTTGAACTGTGAAACTGAAATATGTTGCATGCAGTTCTGCAAGAAAGTTCCGAAACACCCTGGGTTCGACTTTTGTGGAAAGAGTTGTGCACAAGGCGCGAAGACTGGTTCTTCCACTAAACCGACGTTTAAATCTCCTCAAACTTCATCAGCCCCGAACAAGCCTAATCCTGGTAACAAGGGATCATTCAATGCGATAGCTCAAGCTGCTACCGCATTGGTAGGCAGTACACCTTCCTCTATAGATCCAACCCAGATTGCGAGTGAGTGACCTAGAAATCACCGAAAATCTCATGCTAAAACGATGTCCTTGAAGATCTCGTGGTGCAACAGCTGCAAACGCTTCTTCCTCCAGCGCCTTCTGCTTATTCCACTAGTACGGCCCAAACTACATCTTTGTCGACTAAAAAAACTTCTCAACAACCCACATCGAATGCTCAGCCCTCGCTTTTTGTCCAAACTCAACAACCTGAATCCGAAGCACCTGTGGAGTGTCTTATACCAGGTTGTGGCCAGCCCGTCTACGTAGATGCCAAAGGAATGAACACAAGCGCATATTGTTCGTTGCGACACCGGCAGTGAGTTGGGCTGCTACTATGAGATTTGTCAACTGACTCAAGAAAACCCGTCTGTTCCAGGGAAGCAGTGGACTCAGGACTGGCATCGCCCTGTATCTTCTGCCTTCAACTGCCACAAAGCGAGGCGGATTACTTCTGTAGCAAGGAGTGTCGGGAAGAGTCATTGAACAAGGAGAGATATAATGAGATAGTTGACGAGTAAGGGACGTAGGATTTCGCGTGGAATACGCTGGTAATATTACTAGTGATTTGGGGGTATACTAGGAGGATCGGGTAACCGAAGTAATGGAAAACACGATAGACTGAAAGAATTATAGTAGCTACAGAGATGTTCATGAAAAGAAACAAGAGAAATGGACGATGGATATGATAATCTGGATATGACAAGGTCAAACGAAACGAGAGATCTAGAGGTGCATGGAAGATTAAGGTATAGATTGTCATTGTTCAATCACGAGAAGTAATTCTAGTCAGGACATGTTGGAAGGTAGCTAAAGTGACCGAGCTAAGTTACATTCGAAAGACGATAAATTGACGCAGGGCTTACTAAAGATGGGACTGGAAGGAGCGGAACGAGATCGTGAAGGACATGCATGTGTATGAAGAGCCTGACGTTTTTCAAAACCTTGATCGCAACTTGCGCAATGGTAAGGCCTGTGATGAAGGTCAACGCTGGATAGTTCAAGAAAAACCAGTTTCACGCACTTGGAATTTTCGATATCATGGAGAGAAAGGTGGAAGCTGAGAGCATTAACATTGAGTAAAGTTGCCCGGCAGTCTTGGCGGGGGCATACGAGAGCCCCTGACGCAGAGGCAAACTTGATCTCCTGAATAGCTTCCATACGCTGAGCGGAAAAGAAAAGCTCAGAGAATTTTCAGGGCAATCATTCAAATGAATACTCACAGCTCGTGCGAGAGCGGCTGCGCGAGAGTCACTGTGTCTAAGCTTGGGTTCCTCAACTGGACTTCCCCACAGATGATTCGTCTCCGGCGTGGTTTCATCGACACCAGAGATCGTCCAGGATTCTCTGTCGGATCCTACAAGGGTTGGCGGTTCGGCGGACGAGCTTCGAGAGGTAGATGCGGATGCAGTTGATTCGACATCGAGATCTATCTTTAGGCCCGTTCGATAGCGATGAGCAATCTGCTGCGCTTGAGACATGGAAGAAGCAACTCGGTAGTCGCGCGCGAGATTTTGTGCAGGGGACATTACGGCGTTGGCTGTGATCCTCGGTCTCCGTTTGATGAAAGGTTCGACCGGGGCATGAAACTCCCAAGTGCTTAGGTCGTCCTCCTCCTCCATGGCTTGGCGTCGGAAATCAGCAGCAAGATCGAGCTTTGACGGAAAGAATGTCGCATGACGCTTCGTGCACTTGAGATTTACCCTCAGCAAGATATCTTCGAAAGTGGTGGGATTAGACATGACGTTGTGTTTAAATCGACAAAGAGAAGCGGATATAAAGGAAAGACGAGACCCCAGTTCTGAGAGCCTTGAGAACATGGCGTCAGCATTTTATATTCCAGTTGTTTAACCACCAGGCGTGAGTATGGGGGATTCGGATGACAATGCGCGTGCAGAGGCGGGCCACATCAGATCAACAATGGCCCGGTTGACCAACAAAAGTAGAACATGCGCTTGAATATTTTCCTAAGCAGGCTGAACAACAATGGATATATTGATGCATGGTGTATCTTTCGGCGTTCAGTTCTTGGACCATGCTGTGTAATAGATTTCCATCCATGATTCGGTGCATTGATCATCGAATGAGGAGAATTGCCAGTACTGACCATTGTTTGGACCGAGGATCAGAGGACGCAGCACCGCGTCAGTGTGAGGCATCTAAAGCCTCGACAATGTGTGATAGCATACCATTGCCACAGATTGCCTTCGAGAAACAGTAGAGTCGATTATCGGGAAAAGGTCACGTTCTTGTTGCCTTTTATGTAAATCTTTTTCCAACACCCGTGTATGACACACCTCCTACTCCTAAGTTACTGCCTCAAACCGTGGTGAATGATCTGTGCTGTAGAGATTCTTGTTGCAAATGGTTTCTGACCGTTAGTGTTTAGTCCGCCAGGACACTAGCGGACATACGTGGTATCAACTTCTGCAACGCAAGATCGTTAATATCCTGGGTTGTGGTCCACAGGCATGCTTCTATCTGTCTTCATAGGCTTTTCAGACTCAATAATCATCACCAATACAGTATTGACCGTTCCGAGCGTGATACCACGGGCAAATAAGGAGGAGCCTAAGGTTGCAAACAGCTGAGAGCAGAGTCACAAGGTGTGTTGCCTTGTCTTTCAACGTTGTCCTAAGAGACATGTTTAGTCGAGGACAAGCCATCTCACGAATATGATATCCTAACGCCTCTCATAGTCATATTAAGCCGCAACGTTGGCGAGTAACCTTTATTTTTTGAGGAACAGACATTCTTTGCCGCACTAGAACTGTATGTCAGAGACGTACACTTCGGTTTGACTAGTGACTCGCGATGAACCCTTCGGATAAACATCAACTTCAATCCCCTGGACCTTATTCTATTTATTGCCTAATAGTAATATCAGGAACTTGAACGACTCGGACTCTAAGCGCGGAAACACATCAGGTCCAGTCAGAGCAAGGATTCATACCAGGAAGGACTTTCTTCAGGAGAAGGAAGATGGAACATATCACCTGGGGCGATGCAGCATGAGGTGGTCTTCAGTTTTGAGCGAGCCGCAGAATCAATAATCTACAAGCGTCTCTCAATATTAATCATATGTATGTTTTCGGCCGAAAGGGCCTGGTACTGGTTTCTTTGTGCCCTTCTGAACTCCTCTACACTGTTTCCTGCGATTAGTTTCGGTCAGCTGCGCTAGTCCAAAGCGTTGCGGCGGTGTCGTGGACTTCGGCATCTGTGCAATCCTACTTTCGCAGAGCGATATGCGACACACGTTCAATGTCATCTGCCAGACGTCTGAGGGTCCGCACCATATGTTTCTGGGGTAGAGTGGGGTGTAGTAGGACCGACTTGTGTGGTTGTGCAGTGAGCCGGTTGAATTGCTAGGTGGCCAGGGAGTTGACTTGTGAGCGGCACCTGACACTATCATCTGGGAACATCCATTTCACCGGTTGGAAGGAAACTACGTCGAAGCTTGGCTCTTTAAGCAAATGTACGTACATGCTTGGAACGTAGCTATCCGCTCAGACTCTAGAGTCAGCCTCTAACAGATGCGTGCATACTGCGGGCAACTCTAACTTATTCATGGCTAACATCCGGCGAATCTTTCATTTTATATTGACTCCGAGTCGTTACCAACACTCATTTCAGACTGCGTAGTTTTATCTAATACCCATCCGAGTGGTTCACTGGTGAGCTGAGGCATTTGAAAATTTGATCAGTGATTCATCTTCGTATTCAGCCTGTTGACGCCAGGTGAACAGGAAGGACTAATGAGAGTTGCTGCTGACATACCAAACTATTGCTCTAGTTTATCGACAAAAGTTAATCAAGAAAATATATGTCCCCTTGAACTCCGAAATTAACAGAAGCTTCAACGGCCCAACGTTGCGCGTATCTATGAAAGATAGAGTAGATGTAAAAGTACTACATACTTTGAGGGCGCTGACAATTTCTAGAATTCTCAACATTTCCAAATCGGTTTTCTAACATTTCTTAAATTCCAAGGTATCGGGCTCAAATTACGATCCACCGATTTCAGCCCAACTATAGTGAAGGTATTCACGTTCGCTCAAAATTAAAAGTCCCCGGACTCGGATAACGATATCCTGTGCTTGAGCTTCTTCCTAGTTCCTCCTGGCTTCTCTGTGAGCATCTTTCATCATCGCATCGAGTAATCAAAGAGGTTTCCCGCACGAAATATAAAAAGGCAGATTCGTCATTTCCCTAGAAGCTGTACAAACCCCCATACTTGATTAACTTCTCACTGCCATACTTACGCCACATTCAACCGCGCAGATGGAATCGCACGTCGAACTAGTAGTGCTTCAAACAGAAAATACTGTCGACGAACAGGATGATGCTCAGATCGAGGAGCTTCTCAGCTCATTCTATTTCGATAATTCGGTCACACGACAATTCGCAGGGGAAGGGTCTAGGTACTCTACAAACTAAACCCAAAGTAGTTGAGCACTAGGACTCTTACTGACAAAACATCCTCCCAGATACGGCGAGCATCTTCACTCAATACACGAAGAACAGGAAGATGGAATATTCTATGAACTCTACGGCACAGTAGAAGAAGATTCGCCGTGTTCTGTACTATGCGAAAGCAGCGACGAGGACGACGAGGATGATTCTGAGGTTTCTTCACAATACGGCCCGAAGGAACTTCCTCCGAATATAGCACAGAACCCTTCAAGCTTTTGGCCTGTAATTGAAGAAGATGACGGGGCGTCTGACGCCGAACGAATAACGTTTAGCGCTAAGCTATCATCGTCACGATCACCGTCTAATATTATCTTGGAGAAAGACGATGACGACGATAATAACAAGGAATGGGAAGACAGAGGTCGTTCGAGAGCCGTACCTGCCAGATTGGTTCGGTGGGCAGAACAGACTCGAAAAGTACAGGTACACAGGTTCATCCACGAAACAGGAGCATGACGGAAGAAAAGATGGATAGATGACCAGGTGAGTATCTGTCAAAACATTCCAGACACATAGTCCAATGACCCAGCAATGATTCAAAGAAAACCGAACCAAATTTCTGCGAAAAAAGAGGAATCGTTCAGCCTGTCATAGGATTCTATATACTGGAATATGAGAGTTCTTTTGGCAAGGTTACTGAATTTCAAGGTTTTTAATCTCCCTACTTAAAGTTATGGCACGGGGCACATGGGCAACAAGATGATGTATCGTTCGACAAAGCAATACTATCAAGTGATATCATTACGAATTGAGACTGTAAAGGTTGATAGCTAGGTGATGAAGGCCAGATAATCAATCGCAATGATATTCTTTTTTCCAAAGAAGCTTACATAGCTCCAGAAAATCAGAAATTCATAAGGAAACGAAAGAAAATGACCGTGTCATCATGAGCGAATTGGACTCGAAGCGAAGTCAGCAGAATTCTCAACTGCCGCAGATGCCATTGTACCCATGGATTTCTTCGACCACTTCGCCGGGGAATCTCGTATTCCAAGTTCTTTCCTCAACTCTTCCACGTCCTGCTCCCAACGCTTCTCCCAATAAACACCAATCAAACATTGCGAAGTGCTTCCATACTTCAACGCCCAGGGAACATATTCTGAAAATAAAACACTGCGTTTTTTCGCATTGAGGCGCAAAGGGCCACCTATCGCAGATATGGCAGCTAGCGGAAGACCAAGGTTGGCAAACTCGAAATACTTGATGGCAAGTTCTGACTCGACGTTTACAGAGAAATTGCAAATGCAATGATAAAAGTCGTGGCATTCGCGGTAGCGTTGCATCACATATGCTAGTTCTGGATCATCAATATAATGCACCTTGTTGAATACGAAAAATGACTTGAGCAACTGAGAATGCTGAACGGCGCGCAGCTTACAGGCTCTCGAGAATCTGGGGTGACGCCTGTTCGCTCGAGCCAGGTTTTATATGTGCGGCCCCAAGTGCCCTCTGGAAGCTGTGCGAGTGCGTTCATATCAACTGTCCTGGTGTTGATTCTAGGTCTGTCTTTCAGTATCTGTCTACCTTCGGAAGTCGCAAGCATGATGTCCCTCAGACGAGGAAGCGCAGGCCCAGCAGTAGTTTCCCCCAGGGCAGCAATCAAATCTACGATCACAGGATGAGAAAAAAACCTCGATATAAGAACGTTCGCACACCTGCCCTGTAAGGATCTAATAAAGACATTACAGCTGAACCTACAGCCAAGAACGCGTTTTCGAATGAGTTCAGAGGTATGTGACCCGGATACGCGGGTGTGGTATTTATGAATCGTGTCTTCAGGTAGGAGGCAGATCTTGCAGGTGAAAATCTCGGAATGGCGCGGGATAAGTATAGAGACATTTTGCTTCAGCTCAAAGATGATGGCGGTCGAAATACAACGCTCAGAATCGTGAACACAGGCGCTTAAGCCTGGAGTCTCCCTAGACGCCAGACCACTTATGCTAATGACTTTTTCATCATGCAGATATAATGTACAATGCATGTTTATGACCTAATATTGAACGTACAATGAGAAAGTATTCAGAAGGTAGAAAAGGATGTCCATCTTCCGAAACTCAGCGATTTGGGAAAAGTAGGTAATGCACAGTAGGGAAGTACAGTGATAAATGGATACAGTAACAAAGCAGAGACATATACATAGAGGATGACATGGACACAGATATCAGTAGACACGGAAGAGAAGAATGATTGTGTATGCGTTACAGACATAAATCACAAGAAAAACAGACAATGCGCAGGAGATACGGTCATGAATATAGGAAGGAGGAAGGCTTTGGAGGTAGATGTTTACAAACCTTACAAAAAACACCGCTCGCACGGACTGGCATCTGGCTCAGCACCACACGTCCCCTGAATCCGACCACCACCTCTTATCCCATCCCTTAACGTTCCACTCTACCACACCTTCCGTCGTGGCAGCATAAATATACCCACCAGTCGGATCAAAACAAGTCCCAGCAATATCCAAGTCCGGGTTATATTTCAGGTTTCTGCAAAGAGTATCCATTCCATCGAGTCCAAAGGAGCCCCCCTGATATTCGGTATTCAAGTCCACATCTTCGTCGTGATCTCCACCATCGCCTTCAGCATTGTCGTCGTCCATGTCCGCACCATCTCCACTACTGGTTCGATCCAGGACTCGAGCTCCAATCCTACTGAGTGCTTCGACCCTCGACCATGGTGTCCAACGATTATTGGATGGTGGGGGACTCAAAGAAGGGCCGGGAGAAGAGCTTCTCGAGGGTACATGGGACGAAATACAATCCCACTCAATCTCCGGTTCCATACCAAGTTCATCAAGCTCATCGTCAATTTCCATCCTCCCATCGTGATTCCGATCTTCATAGTTTTCATCTGCATGATCTGAAATACCAACGCCAACACCTCCCAAGCGTCTTGAGCGTATCCCATGACTTCCTAGAAGCGCCCGTACATCATCCTCGACTTCACGATCTCCTAGCGGAGGAATGACCACCAGATCTTCGTCTGAATCTCGCAGGTTCTCGAAATCATCTCCGCGACGCCATGAGCCGCTTGCACTCGCGTTGAGTTCTTCTGCAGAATCAGAAACTCTAGTCGGAATCCGGAATGTGTCCTCCAATGCGAGGACGACATACGGTGACTGAGAAGTGTCACGACGATTGCTGGAACTTGATGTATGAGATGTAGCAGACACCGGTATTGAAAAAGGAATGTTGGATCGTGGGTGTGGATTGACAATCGAAGCGGCAAGTGCTCGGGCACTGGATGCCGGACGTTGATATGGACGAACATATGATGAACGAGTTCGTGTCTGCGATGTCCGAGGGGATATCGTGTGTCTGATGGAGCTAGTCCGTGCAGTTGTGGAAGGCGATGTACGTTGCTTGAGTGCAGGTATAGAAGGCACCTGGATGATTTCCTCGGTTTCGAAGGTCCGAGCATCAATCACATGGAGTTGTGACGTGTGCTAACACATTCGGGAATGAGAAACATTGTCATGAGGAAGAAGAATGGAAATAACACACTTCTGTAAAAGTCATAATTTCCTTCCCACACCCGTCCACTCCTCCATTTCCAAACTTCACGTTCCTTGCGCTCCATCCAGGGGCTTTAGAAAGACCTCTTGTCCATTCATATGGATCATCCGAAAGATAACCACTCGCCAATCCATTACCGGCACCATTCCACGACTCCGATTTGTCAGTTTGGTACACCTTTAACGGTTTAGTGCTTCGAACATCCCATACGCAAACGACACCCTCTTGAGAGGCGACAGCATACTTTGTTCCGTCGCGGGAAAAAGAGGTACTAAACGAAGCCGCCAGAGAAGATGAGAAATGGGATAGAAGGTTGCGGTCGGGAGGTGGCATGGCGAGAGTGGCGATAGACGAGAACGACAGTTCACCGCCACCATGAATGCGATGGAGGTAAACCTTGGAAGAGTCTCCGACTGAGAGGAGACAAGTTCCGTCAGGGGATATTGAAGCTTTGAGTCAGCGTCAGCATGTGGTGTAGCATGAATGTGAAATGTGGCAAGAATAGCATACATACAGTGATTAACGGCGACATTCAGCCGCACGGATCCCGCGTTCCTTATCTTGAGAGAGTTTCCGCCTCCTCTCACAGACATTGGGATATCGAAGAATTTGACGGTACAATCATTATTGCTAATGGCAAGTCTCGGCTCGAGACTGCTCTCGTTCGATCTCCCGAGATTGAGCGAGGTGAGGAGGATGGAATTATTGATTGAAGCCTGTAAACGTTCTTCGAACTTCCACTCTAATGCACCAGTGCGGCGGCGCCTCGTGGAGTGGTGATGTAAGGAAAGATGTAGTTCGGCGTCTTGCCCACCAGCAGCAAAAAGAGTAGCGGTACCTCCCAGAACTTCCAAGGATGTGATATTGGCCGGGTAGAATGAAAGGTCGAATAGAGGTCTAGGGGTCTGTCGATATCATGTTAGTTGCTTTGTAGCAGTGTGAACCGAACGATAATCCTCACTGATCTGGGATTATACAAGTCCTGTTCCACGACCGAGTTCCGCGTCACATAGTTTATGAGGCCTCTTTCTCGAGGGCAAATGACCAAATCACGGAGTTGGCTGCAAAAAAGAGACGTAAGATACGTCCAGGATTACTTTAGTGCTCGACTGACACATGAGCGATATTCAAGTTTGGTGTTGCAGCGATTGCAGTTGGAGTCTTGGAGGAGAGTAACGAAAGCTCTCTCGTCATCACTTGATACGACGAGCAGAGACTGTGTGATGGTGGATGGGCGGGAAAACTGAGAAATTGCAAGACAAATTGGACAGACGTAACGCTTTGACATTTCTCACAGCGGTTACAAGCGCTCACAAGCGCTTACAGTGGCGTAGTTCTTTAAGTATTTTTTACAAGGGATCAAGGTAAGTGTGATTTTCGACAATGATTAACCGAGCAACGGAAAGATAGCACATAGCTACATCTACTTCAATTAACAAGCTCCTCTTCTTGAAGCAATTGTGCTGCCGCCTGCTGCTGTTGCCACATTCTATGATATAATCCCCCCCTCTTTAACAACTCTTCATGTGTCCCTTGTTCTGCAACACGTCCCTCTTGCAGTACTACAATAAGATCTGCTTCGATGACAGTTTTAAGACGGTGAGCAATAAATATACTCGTACGCGACTTGTGTAACAAGGCGCTGCTGATATTCTTCATGAGCTCTGCTTCGGTATGCGCGTCTAAAGCGGAAGTCTGGATACGGGTATTAGTATGAACTTTAGAAAGAACGCAGGGTCTGCTCACTGCTTCATCGAAGAACAATATCGGAGGATCCTTGAGCAGCACTCTCGCCACTGCCAGTCGTTGCTTCTCTCCACCACTAATCATCAGCCCCCTCTCTCCTACCTTCGTCTTATACCCGTCCGGCAACCTCATAATCGCCTCATGCACATGCGCCTGCTTCGCCGCGTTGATCGCATCGAGTTCATCCCTATCCAGATTTCCATATCGTACATTGTGCATCACATCAGCGTGAAATAACGGCGTATCCTGTGGGACTATGCCAATAGATTTACGGAGACTCCCGAGCTGGACTTGGGAGATATCTTGGTCGCCGATGAGTATACGACCGGAAGAAGGTTCGTAAAACCGGAACAGGAGACGGAGAATGGTGGATTTGCCACACCCAGAGGGACCGACGAAGGCAACGCGTTTTCCTGCCGGAATGGTAAAGGAGAAATCGGTGAAGATGGGACGGTTTGGATGGTAGGCAAATTGGACATTTTCGAAACGTATAGATTTGCCGGCGTCGACAGGAAGGGCCAGAGGTTGGGCACCAGGCTTGTCTTCAATAGGCGGATTATTCTCGCGCAAGTTGAACAAAACTTCCATATCAAGGAGGTTTTGTTGGAGTTCGCGATAGATGGTTCCCAGGAAGTTGAGAGGGAGGGAAAGCTGGAAGATCAATTGGTTGATCATCACTAGGTCCCCGACAGTCATTGTACCTGGTTGTTCTATGAGTATGAGAGGATTGAATCATCAACTTTGAACCTACCGTTCACGACGCCTTGAGCAGCCATCAACATCGTCATAGTCAGCGCGCTAGAAAATATGACGTTCTGCCCAGTGTTGAGAAACGCCAGCGATGTCGTGATCTTCACCGAAGATTTTTCATAATCTCGCAAGTGCTTGTCGTATTGCGCAATTTCATATTTTTCATTATTGAAGTGCTGTGTCACTGAAATGCATGAGCTACGTTGCGATGGCAAGAGTAATTTGATCGTTGTACTAACCTTGACTGCCTCAAAATTGATCAACGAATCAACAGACGAGCTCGCTGCGCGTTGGTCGGCTTTATTCGCATCACGTCGGAACTGGGTCCGCCACGAAGTAGTCCGAATAGTGAACCAAGCGTATGCGGCAAGCGTTCCAGCAGTGATAGCAGCAAAGTCCCAGCCGAACTTGTACGTCAAAATGCCACATACCATAGATATCTCCAAGGCAGTTGGAACTATTCTAAAGAGAATAGCCTGAAGGAGGAACGTGATGCCTCTGGGAGATGTCGTCAGAAGATACAAAAATGGTGCCCGAACAAACGTACTTGGTACCACGGTCTATGGCACGCGTCAGTCCACCAGTTTGCCGCGCCAAATGAAATATCATGTCCATATTCAACAGCTGTTCGAAGGTTTCTCGAGCGACTTTGCGGATAGCACGTTGCCCGATATTGGCAAAGACAGCATTGAGAAGTTCACTAAAAACTGATGCCCCAATTCGTGCTGCACCATCTGTGGGAAATCGTTATGAAGAGATACGCGTTGCAGGGAGAGTGGCTTACACCCTAGAACCGTGGCCCCACCAATCGTCCACACGGTCGTACTCGATGATGGATCCAACGGAAGGTTCAAAGAGTCGATAATTTGCTTAAAGAGTAAGGGGACTTGAACATTAAGAACCTGATTTTAGTTTAGCCGGATGTTGACGGACAAGGAGGCGATGAGACACACCTTTCCAGATATAAGAAAAGCAAACCCAAGAATGACCGTTCCACGCGTCTTCCAGTCATTTTTGGGCCATACATTCACCATGAGATTTTTGATTATCCTCCAATTGCTTCTGCGCTCCTGCGCAGCAGTGATCTGAGGTTGTTCCAGAGGATTCAAGGTATCAGCAGTCGACGTGGAGGCCGGGCCATTCTTCGTAGGTTTTGGACGATCCTCAGGAGCTAGGTTTTGAAAAAACCGATGGTTGATTCGTCTTTCTCGTATCCGTGTTTGTGGCCCTCGAGATTGCCAGACAGCGGTTTGATAGCGCCAGCAAGTCACTTTACAGTGAGCAGTTCTACGGAAAATATGCTGAGCGAGGCCGCTCATAGCAAGACGGAAAGTGGTGTATGGCCGTGGCGGTAATGGATCAAGCTTGATTAACAATCTTATCTGATAACTACAGCACATTTTCAAACTCCTACCACTCCTGCTGCGCTCCATTTACCTCTTCCATTTTGGCGTTGTGGGTCACGATGTCTCAACATGTCGCAGTTGGAGCGTAGTTCTTTGGTCCTTCCGGGATTCAAAGCGTTTTCGGCTTGGAGTCTTGGACGATACTCCATACAATTCGATCCCATGGTCGTCGATCGTGCAGCTTCATGCTGTTAGGTTTCGAGAATAAGGCCAAATGACGTGCCCAAGGAACACTTGAGCTCCAACCTTTTCTACAGACTGCATTAAAGTTGCCAGCGCATAAAAACCTGCAAGTTGTCTCAGTATCATTGTCAAGCCCCGAATCATGACACCCATTGTGATACCAGTGGAATTAGCTGAAATCATAATTGATTTTCTCTTCAATGATTCAAAAACTCTAGGGACATGCTCACTGGTGTGCTCAGCCTGGGTCGCTCGTACAAGGCACTTGCTTTTCGGGACGGTACATTTGGACTGTCGACGTTCAACAACTTTCATCGATCTTCTTTCTCATCCGTGTTCAACCATCCTAGCTCGCATTCACCGACTCGATATCGATTGCGGTACAGTCACCGGCTGGCCTCCAACTCATAAGCCTCCTATTGAAACAGATTTGAGCTCCACATCCAAGTCGGAAGAGGGAGTACTGCCTTTTGACAGCTTCCTTTCTGCGTTCAAACGAATCGCCGTTCTTCACGCTCCTCGCGGTACTGGTATTCGGTGTCTTCGTTTTTCCAATCTGGACTGGACCGCATATCCTTTGGAACTCCAATCCAGTATAACAACGACTCTTGGACTTCTTTTCCCCACCACTACCTCACTTAGATTAGACCAGGTTGTCTTACACGACATACGTCAGCTTAATTCAAACGTGTTACGCGCTTTCCCTGGTTTAGAGCGGTTAGAGGCGAGGTTGAAATTCTTGAAGTATCTCGACTCAAGTATGCAACCTAGAGCTGTATCACGAAATGATTCGAAACTTCCAGCGGGGTTAAAGGAAGTTGAGCTTGCTGATGATGGAATGGCGACAGTGCTGAACTGTATCGCACAAAGCCAGACCGACTTTCAGGACCGATTGAACGTGCATCACCTTTCCCTTGAGGGGTGCACCCCCGAGATGTTTCCCTATGTCTCCGGTGCGCTGCAAGCTCTCTCGGGGAGCCTTAAGACCTTGCGTCTCTCATTTTTTCCGGAAAAGGACAACTATTCCCGCTACCTCTTTAGAGGTTGAAGGGTTTAGTAGACCCTAATTTTTCCAAATTATCCATCTTAGTCATTGGTTTTTAGTAATATATCCCCTTTGAGCGATCTTTTTACTGTCAGTTGATTAGTCACTTCTTGTGTTAGCTTTGCTCGCTCTCGACAACCATCATCTTCTGGCAACAAAAATTGGGGGTTTCTCTCTCGACAACCTTCGTCTTACAGCAAATAAATTCCGCTACCTCTTTAGAGGTTGAAGGGTTTAGTAGACCCAGTTTTTCGAAATAAGCCATCCTGTCATCAGTTTCTAGTCATGTATCTCCTTTTGGTCATTCGCTTTTGATTATACTACTGCGGTACTACTGCTGGAGACTCCGGGTTGGGCAGATTGCGGCGCGCCCTACACGCGCCGCTTTTTCTATCTACAATACAAGTATATTAGCCACCACCAATCAAGGTGTGGTCCCATTGTAGTACAGACCTCTGCAAACGCTACCTCTTACTACTCATCCCTGCATCAGCATTCAGTCCATCTTGTACTTAGTGCACACAGACACACATTGACTGGTAGCGGGCCCTGCCGTTCACCGGCGCTACTTCGTTATTTTTACGAAGGTAATGCTGTTTTTGCCTGAAAACCGCTTTTTTGACATTTCCAATGCCAGTCTACCCGGCGTCGTAGGTCCGCTCCTCCTACCTACAATATTCATAAGAGTTGTTTAACGAAAGCTGTCTCTACTTTGATGACATTCATGTTGCTTTCTCCATATAACGTTACACTCCACGTTTTCCGAATTTCACAGTTTTTGGCAAATATCACTGCCTTGCTCCTCCTCACTGCCGTATTTGTTCAAGTATAGGCTATTAAGCAGCGTTTGGAATTTTTATGCAAGCTTCTTTGTACTGGTAAGCCGTCAGAAAGAGTCCTCAGTTGTTGCAGGTAGTCAAAAGCGAAGAGATGGCGACGTCATGATTAAAATCGAATGATTGAGATAGACTCAGATAGACCCATGCCAGCAATCTTACAGATGGTCTTGACGTGCCACTTCTTCATATTATAGGTAATTACACCATCTACTCACCGAAGATCCTGGTCTCCCTTTTAAAAGCCTAATCGAAGTATGAGCAGATCCAGATACCGTGAACATAACATCGTTCCCGGTCGAATATCAGGACATATACAGTGCGGAACAGTCAGGCCATGAAACATTAACGACTGTGGCGATTCCACTTCTTGCGACATCTTCGGATATCTTTCTTATCTGTGCAATTATACACAATTCAGCTCAATTCAGTCTACATAGGGGAGTCAGTATATGTAAGATATGCTACGGGCAAGCATGTTTCTTTCCTCCTTCCATCTTTACGATTAACGATACTTCATCTAGCCTTCAATTTGACCTCGACTTCAGTGTCATGACCCCTCTCACAGCCGAAACTATATTTTCTTTCTCTTTGATAGTAGGTCCTATTTACGGCACGATCATCGTAAGATTCCCGAAAGCTCTGGGGGGAAAGGTGACTGATGTATCAGAATTTATAGGTTGAACTCTTACTCTATGGTCAGCAATGTTAATGGAGCTCCCAGGACTGAATTATATGATCTGAATCTTGAACTTCCAATATATACAGGCGCCTTCACTGTCCTTTTTGGTATCTATCTCTATCTTCAGGCTCGACACCATGGACGACACCGATTCTATCAGATTTCTCTGACATTCCTTTACCTGTCAGCAACTGCTTCAGTGATTCTTGATACCATAGCGGGTCGAGAGATCATGTTATACGTGCTGGATAGACTGGACCCTTTCTACAACGATTCTTCCTCATCTGGATATCATTATTACTCCCAGACAAATCTAAGGTTATTTGTGAGAATTCTCGATCATTAAAAGATGCTTGAATGCCACATCCTTAGGACTGCAGGAATGGCTCTTTATGTGACCGCAAAGTAAGCGCGTTCTCTTTCAAAAGTTCAACGTACAATCTGAACCGAAATTCCGCCTTTCAGCTTCGTGGCAGATACCCTCCTTGTTGGTATCGAGCGCTTGATCCCGCTTAGGAAAATATGTTTACAACTTGTGCCATTACATTTAGCTTTATCGCTGCTATGTCATTTGGGGCTCAAGAAAGCTGGTAATTGCTGGTCCTGCGGTGGTGTCCTTCCTGAATACTGGTTAGTACCTTCCTATTGTTTTGGAGTGATATTGACGCATTCTGCAGTCGCCGCGGCTGTTGCTACCTACTATCAGAGACGTGACGATTTCACCGTTAACATCCTATCGGCGAACCCATCCAGGATCGAATTGCTAGACAGTATAGATATAGGATTCCTGGTAATCAACCTGGTGACCAACCTTCTCCTGACAAGTCTCATAGGTATGTCCTGCCGCAACAGCTGCAGGTGGAAATTCTTATTCATAGTCATACTAATGAACTGCCAAGTAGCTGGTAGGCTCCGATGGACGAATATGCTCACCAATCGTACTCTCAAAGGATTCAGCCAGTCCAACGAACCACATTTCAATTGTATGCTGGAGACGTTGTATGTGTCGCGATTTTTGTTATCATTACATCCATTGAGGCTCTCGTCACTCTTGTCAGAGTCGAATCGTGTTTGCTGTATCCAATAACTCTTGTCGTTAATATTGTCCTCAAAGTCTATACCACGACCTCTGATCTAGATTTTTTACCCATTATGATTCAAATTTTGGTAAGAAATTATTGCTTGATATAAAAACGAAGTTTTTACTTTTTTTACTTTGCAGGGAATAGCACCAGCTTTGATCATGGTTAGGGTGGATTTAGGCATTAGTGTCGAACTTGCTGCCCATGATGATAGCAGCAAGGAAATTCCTTCCGATGTCGAGAGAGGCAATCTCCCAGGATCCTTCGTAAACGACTCGGATCTTCGCGAGGAGTGGAGGGTTACTCCGTGGAGGGGGCAAGCTGTGTCTTGTGATCCTCATCCTAAATACGCTTGCCGAGATACGCCTCGGGATCAAGCATTGGATCGTAAAGATCGGCTAGCACACCGCTCGCCCCCAATGCATTGCCTAATGGATTATCCCATACCAGCTAAATTATCCCCAGTAGTCTTGCGTCCACGCATTTAAATAGTATTTACAGTGATGCGACATAGCAGATAGATCTCTGGATTTCGTTCGTTGATAAAACTGTGCTCCCTTTCTTTGTGTTGCATATATGGCATTCTGCGCGCCTGCAAACATCCCGCATTGATGCAACCATTACTCGTTCCTAGTTTACTGCGCAGCTTTTACCTTCAACAGCCGTTCCGCATTTTTATATGCGATGCCCTCAAAATCATCTTCACTAACCAACCCACTCATCCTTATTTCTTCCAAAAATTGTTGTCCGGTTTCGTTTTTGGAGAAGGGGTAGTCAATACTGAAAAGGACATGTTCGACCGGAGACATTTTTAGCAAGCACGCTAATGGTGCGAGGGAAAACATTCCGCTTGTTGTTACCCATATGTTTTCTCGCCAGACCTAGGCCATGAACGAGACAAATGCATGTCAGCTATTTTTATAGCTATGCCAAATTAAGCCTACCTGTCTCAAGCCTCTTTTATTACCCCATCGCTCGGATATGGGAACGATACGATCAAGTTGGAAAGGAAGCAACTCTCCCATATGTCCGATGATTATTTTCAGCCTTGGGAACTTGTCGAATAGACCAGAAGAAAAGAGCCGCAGAATATGCAAACCAGTATCAGCGTGCCAACCCCATCCAGCGATACCAAGCATGTATGCAGTGCTTTCTGGATAGTTTCCCTGGTACTGTTGTTTCGTGCTTTCGGCTGGAAACGTCGGATGGATATAAATCGGGACGTCTAGCTCCTGTGCACGCTCAAATACAGGCCAAAAAAACACATCGTCGTAGAAGCGACCATCGAGATGGTTATCGATGAGTGCGCCCACGAAGTGTAGATCTTTCGTGGCGCGGCTTAGTTCGGCTGCTGCATCGGAAGGATCGGCCATAGGGAGAATAGCGAAAGCAGCGAAACGTTTGGGGTGTTTCTGGATAGCTGCGTAGAGCTCGTCGTTGGTCGAGCGAGCCAGATCTGGAGAAGGGACGGCGGTAGCTACGTGTGAGAGGACTTGGAGGGTCACAGCACCAGCATCCATATCTGTGATTCGTTCTTCATCCAGATTGGTAAGTTTGGGTAGGACATAGTTAAATTCGTTCAAAGGTCGGAGTGCTAGGAGACTGGGAGAAGCGTAATGCTCTTCCAGCGTTATCACAGGTGGGAATGTCATGGTGGTTGGAGGCAAGGCTAATTTGAATGTCCGAGTCTCACTAATACGCTGATAGTCTTACTTGCTACAATTCCTCCCTGTCATTCGATTGATTCGAGAACTATAAATGACACGATGAGAATGTGGGGAGACTTTCTTAGAAACGCGGTGGTCAGATGCATAGTCTATATTTTTGGGCACAAGAAATATTCGGGCACAAGAAATACGGGTAGAGATTAGAGTAGATGAATACTTCGTCCCCTGAACACTTATACATTGCCATTAACCGCACCATTATCGACTATCCTCTCTCTCTGCGTCTTCAACCACTGTAATGATTGATATTTGACCGGATACATTGACTGCCTCCATGTTCTCCGCTCATCACTCCATTCCGGTAACGAATCCTTCAGGTCGGGTCTCGCAGCAACTATCTCTCGTTTAAGACCAGCAGCGTAATCCTCTTCACTAGTTCCCAAGGCACTATAAGTGAACAAGGAAGAAGCTTCCCGCCCAGTCTCTTGAGCCTCAATCCCGCGGCGCTTTTCGACATCTGCTATCCGATCCTTCTCGAATTGCAGCAGTTCTTCGGGGGTAGAGGGGTACGCGACTTCATTTGTCCATGCTAATGTAAGCCATGTACTCGAGACGTCGGCGATGGTGAAGGGAGTGAAGCACATGACGGATCCGATGAATGCGAGGCTCGGATTGTAGGCATATAATATGTGCCTATGTAAGGATGGGATGCGACGAGATTGAGGAGCATCACGGGAAACTTGTGACATAAGTGGTGCAAGGGAACCTGAGGATGAGTTGGGGTCTCGAACGTGGAGGAAAGAAGGGTTCGGGAAATATCCCGATCCGACAAAGACGACATCGATGTCCTGGATCGTAGTATCATCTTGGAGCTTTGCCGTGATTTTCCCGTCACCTTGTAAAGTAAATCTCTTCACGGGAACAACGTCCTGAATCCGGGAATCCGGGAGACTGACGAAATGTCTGAGAGCAGGTCGACGAATACTGCGATAGACGGGATTTTGAGCCAAGGGCGCAAGATGGGCGGCGATGTCGTTGGATGAATTACCGTTACCAATAATCAGAGCCCGCTTTCAGGAAAAGCTTGAGCACAATCTCAAGAAGGATATCGTTTGACATACTTTTCCTGCGTATTTCTGAGGACCTCGGTACCATTTAGCGTGCAGAGCTAAACCCTTCTCCTTCAAAATATTCATTCCTTCAGTTCCAGGCCATAGGGGATCATCGTACCATCCGGTACAGACGACAACTCCATCCCATACTTGTGATGAGATTTGCCCCTTGCCGTCGGCACTCCAATCCCTAGTCGCTACATTCCAGCCTTTGCCATCTGGAAGCTCCTCTACACGCACAACCTCGGTGTTGAGGTGGATTTTGCCTTGCTCCAGATAGCGATCGGCAAAGTCACGCAGATAATCGTGCGTTTCCTTCAATGTTGGAAACGGTTGTTGAGGCGTGCTCGGTGGTTGAGGAAATGGAGCGCCAGAGAATGATAAGAATTCCGGAAGTACATTCCCAATCAGACCCAGATAAGCAGGTGATGGCCACCGTGGTTTCTTTTCAGAGGCATCGTGTTCATCAAGATACCTGGTTAGAAGAAAGATCAGCTAATAAACGGATGCTAGCTTCAAAAATATACAAACCAAACACCTCCTACATCATCTCTACGTTCCACGAGCTCTACTCTATCAAATAAACCACGCTCAACGAGATTTCTCAGCGTTACCAGACCACAAACGCCTCCTCCGATGACCAAAATGCGCCTTGGACGCGCTGGGGCATCCATTCAAATTGCCTAAGTGAAAACAAGGAAAGTTCAAAGATCAAGACTATCATCGTTCGCCTTAAGTATCACATCGGAGCGGAATTCATGCGGTTCCAGAAGAAATGGCGTCACATGCCGAGTAAATGTCGAAAACAACCTGGACACCTATATTCGCTTCCAGGCATTGTACATTCAGCGAGAACTCAAACAGATGCACATAAGTAACCGGAGAATCAAAATCAGAAACTTTCATCGAAAAAGTACAAAACGGCACTCCGTATGTATGCTAGGATAGGATCCTTCCTATATTTCGGTCGTAAGCTTTACTTCTCTCTGTCTCTCGGAGTATAGACTATGTAGTCACGCCCGGATGACAGGCCCGAGTGATCTCTCTGAGTACACTGGTGCGCAGAATTCGACGATTTTCTTATGGTTACGCTCTTTTAAGAATTTTGACTGGTTTCTTAAGGAATTCCTGAGATAGAGGAGCGCCCAAACCTGTAGAATTTCTTAAAAACTACAATTCTTAAGAATTTTGAATGAATTTCTAAGAATCTTGTCGGATTTTTGAATGCCTCGCGGCTACGGATCCCGGCCCATGACCAGATGATTCAATATCAAAATTTTTGAAAAAAGAAAATCATTTGCTCATCGAGTCCGTGCAAGACTGCGACAACTACAATACTTTACATGCCATGTCTACCATATATAATGATATTAGTACTTATGTTGCATGAAGAAGTGCTAGTGAATATTGACACTTGAATTTGACCTTGAAATCTTGAGGGTGGGAGTTGAGATGGCATTGACAAGCATTGACGACATTGACAGTGGTGGAAGACTTTCATCCTTGAGACTTGAAGCCAAAACTGAGACCTTGCAGGAGCAGCCATTTGAAGGATGTTG
>MU795359.1:13410-27387 GCA_027886305.1 Lentinula aff. lateritia | reverse complement strand
CATCCTTGTTCATGGAGCATCCAGTTTTTACATGCCATACTTCCAGAATGATTCGGGAAACGATGACGCGCCAGTTCGGCAAGAGGGACGATAGCACAATAGCGGCTGGTTCTTGGAACGCAGCAAACACTGCAGCAATTGGGCACGTTGAATGCAGGCTCATGATGGTGGCTTATCGAAATGAATGACTACAATCCTGGACCCACAAATATTTGATAAACAGGCCAAAAACTCATGCTGCATTTTAAAGTCTTCGACTCATTGTTTGGGCATGCAGTGTGGACGAAAGGTACTTTACATGAGTGGTCGATATTGGAGGGGTTTTGTACAGCAAGGCATTGTACTAGCAATGACCTCGTCCCGTGCAGTGAGTGGGCAAACGGTAAAATTAGGCGCTGAATTTGTCTTTGCATAAGAATGAATGTTGTTGAACCGAAAAGAGTCGCCTATTGTTAAGATAGGGCTCCTGCATGAACAGGAGCAGCCAAGTCGGAGCGGCGGTATCGCCGACAACGGGGAGCGAACCAAAGGACTTCTAAGTCCTAAGGTCAGAGCAAGGAGTACTTCAAGGTGACGAGCTTGAAGACTTATAGGCAAGAGAGGATGAACTAAGTTGAAGAGGAGATCTAAGTTGATAATTAAACTGAGGAACTACAGTATCGTACAGGCAGTATTTATATCTACGGATCGGCGCATCAGTGCGGAGCGCCAGACTAACTACTAGGAGCTATACGTGTAGTACCTGCAGGGTAAAGCAAAAGACAATAAGGAGAGACTAGAAGGAATGGGTATGTGTAGCAAGAAAGAACAATAAGGAGGAAATTACAATAAAGAGT
Organism: Lentinula aff. lateritia; assembly: GCA_027886305.1. NCBI lineage: Eukaryota > Fungi > Basidiomycota > Agaricomycetes > Agaricales > Omphalotaceae > Lentinula > Lentinula aff. lateritia. The sequence goes on along the minus strand of MU795359.1, from coordinate 26,551 downwards.
ATATCTCGGGATACCGAGTGGCGGAGCGAGGCGCCGAGGCATGGGCTTGACAGTATCCCCCTCTTAGGCTTGAGCCCTCGAAAGCCGTTAGTATCGGGTTGTACTATCAGTCATCAAAGGAAATTTTCCGAAAGCCGTCAGCATCGGAATTTATCCTTTTAGTCAGCAGGAAAAAATTTTGTTGGTCCACTGTACACCGAGTACAATTCAAGGATTAACCTGGTCTGTGCGCAATTTTGACCCTATAAAGTTAGGCGGGTTTTCGCCTTGAACCTCCATTCCAAATTTTCTAAGTCCCGCAATGTCCACTAGTCGAACCACCACCCAGACCACCTCCGATATCGGCTCCATCCCGATCACCAGTGGAAACACTAATCAACCTCCGGCCCCGATTCGCCCCACCACACCGAGTGCTTCCGACGAGGAGCGGTGTTAAGTAGTGAATACTCAGTTAGATGTAAAATAACTGTATTCAGTACCTGTCAAGTAGTGAATACTATGTATGTCGTGAGTATGTTATATAAGGCTAAGTAATATGGGGCTCACCTCAGTTAGATGTAAAATAACTGAGGGAGCCCCGTCCGCCGTCCGCTGGTGTGGCTGATAAACTGTATAGTGCATATGTAATCGGGTGGAAGCAAAATATGTGGTCAAAGCTGGGGACTGTGCGTATGCTGTGCAGAGGTAGAATCTAACAAGCAGGAGCTAGAGAATCAGATGGAGCGCAACTGGGAGAGGTTGCAGAGATTAAAAGAGAAGAGGAAGGCCGAAGAGGAGGCCAAGCAGAAGGCGGAGGAGGAAGCAGCTAGGTGGGCTGCAGAAGAGGAAAAGCAGCGGGAGGAGGCTGCTGCTCGGGCCGCTTTCGCCAGAAGGAGAGATGAAGAGGCAGCAGAGAAGAGGAGGAGAATCGCGGCGTCGGCGAGAGGTCGCCAAGGGCCTGCTCCGGGTGAGGCCTCCACTTCTTGTAGACAAGTGGAGGTAGAAATTCCCCAAGTGGTTAGGAAGGGAAGCAGTAAACAGAGTGTGGAGGTAAGTAGTCTTACTGTCCATTGACCGTTTGCCTGGCCCAAGTTTTTTCTAGGCCGGAGATCCCGATGACGGCAATGATGGGAGCGACGAGGACGAAAAGGCACCCTGCTGTTGGGGAACTCCTCCGTACGTACTACTAAACCGTCCGGGGACTACATACCCGAGACGGCGTTATTACGTTATACTATACAGTTTTACCTAGATCACACATTCTGCACACCTCGACTCACCTCAGTTGATCTACAAGCAACTGAGGTGAGCCCCAGCCTATGATACAGACATAAGTACTAACATACCGTAGTTTGATATAGCTTAACAGGTATATACTAGTTGATCTACAAGCAACTGAGTTTGATATAGCTTAACAGATTATGAGACTCGGACTCTAATCGGAAAAGGAAAAAGCTTACCAGAAGAAAACATATTCAATTCGGATATACTAAAGGAGAAATGTCATTCGGAAATAGCCCGAACATACCGAGACTCCCGGACGAGAAACTGCTCGTCGGTGAAGATAACTGGAGGCCCTTCAAACGAGAAGTAACATTCGCTGTACAATCGAAGGGATTGGCAGGATACCTCGATGGGACGATACCGAGACCAAGCAGATATCCCGGCCCAATATATCCACCTACACAACCTAGTACTCCACTCTACAGCCCGACCCCATGCCCAGAGGAATGGGAAGCTCGCGACCGACTAGTCGCTGGAGCTATCGTATCGAACATCACAGACCCTACAGGGCTGGGGATAGATGAGACAAAACGTGTGTCAGAAATATGGCAGGAACTAATCAAGCGATTCGAGAAGCGAGACGAGCAAAGGATACACCTGGCAGATACCAACCTCCGCCAAGAAAAGTATGACCCTAACACAACGATGGAAGAGCACGAGAAAAGAATGCGTAACCTACTGAAGAAAGTACACGACTTAGGAGGTACCGCGACCGATGCTCAATTCCGGAGGATAATCATATCATTGATGCCTCCCGCGTGGAGACAAGACGTCCGAAGCGTACCGGGAACGTCAAGCGCGGATGCGTTCACGTATTTGCACACCCTGTGGTACGAGAAGGAAGAGGAACGGAAGGAGGAGGAACGGGACTCGAAGCGAGTGAAAGCTCTAATGGCGGCTCACTCAAACAACCCCGTGGCACCAAACCAAACACGCATAGGAAGTAGGCCACCCATCACTTGCCACAACTGCGGCAAACCCGGACACATAGCACGGAAGTGTTGGGCAAAAGGGGGGGGCATGGAGGGACAAGGTCCCAAACAAGGAGCGACGCCCAAATCCAAGGGAGCAACAACCGTGAACGCTACAAACCCAGACGAAACCGACATCGCAACCCCAATGGCTACGTACGTCATGTCAACACAGGCGAACCACGAACCGAGTACGTCCAAATACGCCCAACTGCTCAAACCAACCACTGACCCTGAGACCAGACAGAATCATCCCATTCTGAGGGACAGAGGTCAGTGGGAGGGAGGTTATGGGGACGTAGATAGAGCAATAGCCAGTATCAAAACTACACCAAAAGCCGAGTGCACAGCATGTCATGGTAAAATACCCCTGTACCCAAAACCTATCCCCGTAATACGAACATTTCTTGACTCAGGGGCGTCAGAACATTGCTGGGTCAAACGATCCGACTTCACTGAATACGTAGCAGTGCAGGGATAAGGTGGAAGTAGTGCGATAGCTGGCAAATCGGGAAGGTTCCAGATACTAGGCATAGGAACAGTCCAATTAGTAACGCGAGTAGGAGAGAGAGAAAGAACGATCCAACTCAGAGGAGTGAAGCACACGCCAACATTCGGCCACAACCTGATCTCACTGTCAACACTCGACGGCAAGGGAATGAGAGGGGAGTGGGGACTAGGCGTAATGACCGTAAGGGAGTCGAACGGTGAAACGATAATGCAGGGTTTCGGGCGCGATAAAATGTATGAGATTGAGGTCCTAGAATCAGGAGCGACAACAGTCAGCTACTCGCGAACAAGAGATAGACCAGTAGACATACTCACATGGCACAGGAGAATGGGGCACGTCGCGATACAACGCATACTACGAATGTCAAACAGGAATCTGGTGGATGGCCTGAACATCACAAACCGAGATGTGAGCGGGATGTGCGAGGACTGCCTATATGGCAAGGCAACAAAGCACCCATTTGACGAAATACTCACCCACGAATCGGAGGTACTGGAAAGAGTACACATAGACCTATTTGGGCCGTCAAGGACACAAAGCCGCGGGGGAGCCACGTATCTGATGCTCTGTACCGACGGGAGGTCATCGTTTAGGGTGCCTTACTACCTGACAAATAAGAGAAAGGAAACGGGGCTGAAAGTGTTACACGAGTACCGAATGATGGCGGAAAGGCAGACGGGGCGGAAACTGAGAATTATCCGGATTGACGGAGGAGGGGAATTGAACAACGGGTTGGTAGACGAATATTGCAAAGAACACGGTATCGTAGTCGAGAAAGTACCACACGATTCGTCTGCAGCGAATGGGGTAGCTGAGCAATCGTTCAGGACAGTAATGGAAGGGACTCGTACCCTACTGGAGGAGGCAAACCTCCCGTACTCGTTCTGGGGCGAAGCGTCGTCAACGTTCATCTACGTCAACAACCTGGTACCATCGGCACGCTTCCCAGACACAGTGCCAGTCGAAGCCTGGACACTAAAGAGGCACGATGTAGCACACCTCAGGCCATTCGGATGTGATTGTTGGGCGACGCTACCGAGGAGGAGGACCGACGGGAAGTTGGGGAGACAGGCTGTGAGAGGGAAGCTTTTGGGATACATGGGGAGGAGAGGATACAGGATCTGGGTGCCCGAGGCGAAACAGATAGAGGAGTCCCATGATGTCACATTCGAGGAGGGACCACCACATCGAACAAGACCAACTCCAGAGAAGGGAAGTGGAGTCGAAGAAACCGAGGATGCAAATCCAGAGGGAGAGACGACCACAACCAGCGCGGAAAAAGAAAACGTTCGACATAACAACGTACCAAGCGGCGCCCCAACCCCAACGAATGACACCGAAACAGGTGGCAACGGCAATCAGAACCAGGAGGTTGAACCGCCCATAATACCTGAAAATGAATATATGGAACCAGGAATACGGCCACAAGCGCAGGACCCTGAAGCACCACATCGAAGCGACAGGAGACACGTACCCTCCCGCCGATACATTGAAAGTGAGGAGTACAGGGAGCGGGAACAAATGGCATCGGAGAGGGGAGAGAACTGGACGTCGGACACCCCGCTAGCACTCATAACGCAACACCCATTTGCATTCGCGGCAACAGCTGGAGACCTCTGGGTACCCCAATCATATAAACAAGCCATGAAGCGACCTGACTTATGGACGGACCCAATGGACAGAGAATACCAAACATTGGTCAGCAAAGACTGCTGGGATCTTGTTCCGCTACCACCAAATGCGAATCTCACCGGGGGACGCTGGACGTACGCGATTAAATTCGATGCAATGGGAAATATTCTGAAACGGAAAGCGCGGTACGTCGCACAGGGCTACACACAAATTCAGGGTCTGGATTACGACAAGACCTACGGCGGAGTAGCACGCATGGAGTCAGTGAGACTGGTCCTGGCAATTACAGCTGTCCTCAAACTCTCGATATTCCAGGTGGATTTCACGGCGGCATTTCTCAATAGCCCAATCAACCACAATGTATACATGAAACAGCCCGAAGGGTTCATCAAACCCGGGACCAAACATCTGGTATGCAAACTAAAGAAATCTATCTACGGAACCATGCAGGGTAGTCATGACTGGCAGGCCACACTGGCCGCCGGATACAAGGCAGATGGTTACACCACCTCGAGGGCAGACCCATGTATCAGGTACAAGCGAACAGGGGACGAGTACACCATCACCAGCACTTACGGGGACGACATTTGTGGAGGCTCCTCCACCAAGACAGGACGAGACGAGGCAGTCGCGGGGCTCGGGAGGAGGTGGGAGGCAAACGAGGTGACGACAGAGGTCCTACTGGAGATGACCATTCGACAGCACCCGGACACAAAGGCGATTACAATATCGCAGAAAACCTACTTCCAACGTATGCTCATGCACTTCGGGCTCAACGAGGTCCGACGGCGCAACACCCCGCTCCCACCAAACATCAAACTCAAGGAGGCCCCAACTCCCTTACCGGAGGACGAACAACAGTTTATGGCGGACAAACAATATAGAGCCATGGTAGGGTCAATCTTATGGGGACAGGTATGTACCCGACCCGATCTAGCGTTCGCGGGGAGCCTACTCGCACGCTACCAACTAAACCCTGGCCGGGCACACTGGGAATGTGTCAAGTGGGTGGCAGGATATATACTCAACACACTACACTACAACATTCCCTACCGTGCCCCACCACAATCACCAGGACCAGGCACGGGACTTGCACCCTACGCCTATGTCGACTCCGACCATGCGGGATGTCAAGATACATACAGGTCCACCTCCGGATACGTGTTCTACATGGCGGGTGCACCGGTATCGTGGAGCTCGAAACGGCAGGCGACGGTGGCCCTGTCAACCACCGAATCGGAATACATTGGGTTATCGAGGGCAGCTCAGCAGGCCGTCTGGATCAGGTCATTCTTGTCGGAGGTGGACTTAGCACAGGAGGGCCCCACCGATCTCCTGGGGGACAACTTCGGATCGGTTAGCCTCACGGAGAACTCAAAGCGCCACGCCCTGGTGAAGCATATCAAAATGAGGCATCACTACGTCAGGGAGAAGGTAACTGGTGGGGAGGTAAACATCACTCGCATCCGATCAGGGGACAACGTTGCGGACATTTGCACAAAAGCACTTAATGGCACAACTCATTCGAAATTGATATCTTTGCTGGGGATAGATCGTACGGAGTAGGGGGGGTGTTGGGGAACTCCTCCATACGTACTACTAAACCGTCCGGGGACTACATACCCGAGACGGCGTTATTACGTTATACTATACAGTTTTACCTAGATCACACATTCCGCACACCTCGACTCACCTCAGTTGATCTACAAGCAACTGAGGTGAGCCCCAGCCTATGATACAGACATAAGTACTAACGTACCGTAGTTTGATATACCTTAACAGGTATATTACTAGTTGATCTACAAGCAACTGAGTTTGATATAGCTTAACACCTGCAAGCGGTGTCATCTGAAGAAGATTCCTTGTCTACAGCAGGAGGGCAAGAGACACATGGTCATCTGCAAGCCGTGCCACAACTCGAAGGTATGGTGTTTGTATTCGGGCCGACCAGTAGCGACAAGGCGAGAAGGGGGATCCGGGGAGAGATTGGCTGTCATGGAGAGCCAGTTGGCCCAAGGGCTTGCTGATGTTCGGTCGTTGCGGGAGGCAACGATTAGAACTAATCAATACCTTTGGCAAATTCTGAGGAGGCAGGACGGGGTAAATGGCAGGTTGATTGCCATAGAAACTAGGCTGTTGATGGCGGGGCCGGCGACACCGGGGCCGTCCAGGATGGTGTTGGTGAAGCCGAGGGTTCTGAAGAGGAAGGTAGAAGAAGAGACTGAGGAAGAGCAGGAAGAAGAAGAAGAAGAAGGAAAGGAGAAGGAAGAAGGTGACAAACTGGCGCCGAAGAAGGCCTGGTCGGAGAAGGGGAAGGAGAGGGAGGAATAGAGTAGTAGAGTACAGTAGCAGACATTGGACATTGGACATCGGCCCTTCGGCCTTTTCTTGTAATTTCTTCTATCTTGTCCTGTTATAATAATAAATTTTGAATTTGTATATATAAAAATGTTATCGCCTTTTTTGAAACTGAAAGCAAATGGGCTGCGAGGCGGCAAAAGGAATAATTAGTTGTAGTATGAGTAGTGTTAATTGTGAATGAAAAATAAGTAAAGGAACCATACAAAGGAGAGAGTAATCAATATGAGGAGGAAAGTAAACACTCAATTTACTATCATCGTGTTTACCCTCTAGACGCACGAAGTAAGCTTTGGCGGAGCACGGCAAAATCGGGGTGAAGGAATTATAAATGTTTTCAAGGTCCAGGTTTGTGAGGGTAGCGGGCGTGGAATGCCGGTACCAGTTCATCAGCATGTAGTTCGTCAGCAGCAACCCAAGAAAATTCATTGTCGGTACCTTTGTAACTGGCCCACCGAATATAATACCGAAGGGGACAACATTTGTACCTTCTGTCCAACTTGGAGTTAAGGATTTTGGCAACGTTGTACTCCTCTTCACTATCAACTTCAATTGGAGGTGGAGGAGATTGAGTTCGATTCGGGAAAGGGTTTGGTGTAACCGGCTCCAGCTGTGAGACGTGGAACACCGGGTGAATCCGGCAAAGATAGTCTGGGAGCTTAAGCTCGTAAGATAGAGTACCAGGTCGACTGATGATCTTGAAAGGACCAAGATATTTTTCAGAGAATTTTTCGGTAGGATGAGTAGATTGAATGTGCTTAGCAAGAACAAAAACTTCGGAGCCGATTGGGAACTCCGGGTGCGAGATTCTTTTCCTGTCAGCTTGTTCCTTGTAACGGGATTGAGCTAGAAGGATTTCCTCTTGAAGGAAAATGTGGAGTTCATCGAGGTTAATGACGAAGTCTCTGGCTAGATCAGACTTCATGTCGACCTCGGGCCGAATGGTGATGTTGGGGTGGTATCCTTTGTTGGTGAAGAAAGGTGTAATACCAGTGGAGGCATTCGGAGTGTTGTTATAGGCGAATTCGGCGATCGGTAATAAGTGCGACCAGTCATCCTGTTGGTAGGAACAATAGATCCTGATGTACTGTTCAAGAGTCTGATTGACATGCTCGGTCTGCCCATCGGCTTCCAGATGGTATCCAGAGGTATAGTGCAGTTCCATGGAGAGCGCTTTGCCGAGAGCCCAGAAAAACGCCGAAACAAATTCAGAACCACGATCAGAAGTTACATGATTAGGAACACCATGTTTAGAGAAAATGTGAATAACAAATAGCTCAGCTAGTTGTTCAGAAGTAATGGTGTCGAAAGTTGGAATGAAAATAGATTGTTTGGAAGCTCGATCCACGACGACCAGGATAGCTGTATAGCCATTCGACATTGGCAGTTGCTCAATGAAGTCCATGGAGATTGAATCCCATGGTCGGACTGGAACCAGCAAAGGTTTCAGCAAGCCATAGGGCCGATGACGGCGAGGCTTGTTGCGACCACAAATGGTACAAGAAGTAACATAATCACATACAAAGTCTCTGACCTTGGGCCAAGTATACTGACAACGTACTGCTTCTAAAGTGCGGTTCTGGCCCAAATGGCCCAAGAGTGGGTGGTCGTGGAAGTAGCAAAGGACTTGAAGGCGAAGATCGCCGTGATTCGGGACATAAATATGGTCGTCAAGGCGTAGTAACTTGTCACTACCTGAGCTCCAATGTTCATTGGAAGGATCTTTGGCAAGTTCCAAACCAACAATGGAGCTCGGGCCAGCCAGAAGGGCGAGGATGATGGCCTGGTGTAAGGCTTCAATATCCATGATGATCGAGGCTCGTAATGTCGGGCCTTCCAGGAAGGTAGCTCGAAGAGACGCAGTGAGTTGTTCATTAGTAAAGATAGGACGAAAGTTATGAGTGTTCACTTGGGCATAGCCGATATCCCCCTCTTTAGGGTAGACGTCCCAGCGTCTAGTTATTGAATCAGGTTTTTCACCGAGTTTTCCTAGTCAGCAGCGAATGACCATATTAAATTGATGTAGAAATTCTGACCATCGGACCTGTCGGCGAGTAAGAACCTTGGTAGTAGAAAAATACTCAAGATTCTTGTGATTGGTGACGATGTCCACCGGATCGCCCAAACCTTCCAGATAATGACGCCAAGCTTTGAAGGCCTCGAAGATGGCCAGTAGCTCTTCGTCGTGAGTATCGTAGTTGAGTTCAGCTGCGTGAAGCGTTCTGGAAAGGAAGGCTAAAGGATGAATTTCACCGTCAGCATATTGAATGGAAAGGATCGCCGCAATGGTGTAATCGGAAGTGTCGGTCTCCACGATAAGTGGGTGATTCGGCTCCCAATGGGCCAGTATTGGCGCAGAAGTAAAAGCAGTTTTGAGATTTTCGAAGGCCTCTTGACAGCTGCTATCCCAGATCCAAGGCGCACCTTTCCGCGTAAGCTGAGTCATCGGCACAATGATATCACTATAATTATAGATAAAATGACAATAGAAGTTTACAAAACCCAGGAAGGACTGAATGTCCTTAACCTTCCTCGGAACCAGCCACTCTAGAACTGTCTGAACTTTCTCCTTGGACATAGTCAATCCATTGGGAGAAAGAATATAATCCAAATACTCAACGGTATCCATATTGAATTCACACTTCTCAGGATTAGCGTAGAGCCAATGATGGCGAAGTTGCCGAAGAACCTCCTTGACGTATTCTTGGTGTTCTTCTGGCATATTAGAATAGATCAGAATGTCATCTAGATAGACGATGACACAAACATCAAGCATGTCAGAGAAGATGTCATTAACAAACCGCTGGAATGCCGCAGGGGCGTTCATAAGGCCAAATGGCATAACCTTCCATTCGTAAGAGCCGTATCGGGTCCGAAAGGTGGTTTTCCATTCATCACCTTCTGCGATTCTGACTAGATGATAAGCGTGAGCGAGATCCAATTTGGTGTATATTTTAGCTCTTTTCGGAGTGTCGAGAAGATCTGAAATGAGTGGAAGTGGGTAACAGTCCTTCTTGGTGATACAATTGAGTCCGCGGAAATCAACACAAAGGCGAAGTTTGGTGTCTTTCTTTGGGACGAAAAGGACCGGAGCGCCGTGAGGAGAAGAAGATGGTGTGATAGCGCCAGTAGCCAGCTGTTTGTCAATAAATTCTTTAAGGGCTACAAGCTCCTTTTCAGATAAAGGGTAAATACGGCCGAGAGGCGGCTGTCATGCCCTGACTACAACCAGGCCAGTCCCAGTAGCAACCACACACTCCCACACCCCCTATCTCACATATCTCACGCTCCCGGTACCTCCACAAGACAGTACAACCACCCCTTTCTCGATACCCTTTCCATTCCCAAATGCCCTGACAGCTCCCGGACACATGTAGCTCCCCCGATACATGCACAAAACCTCCTACCACCAAACCCATTAAGTATCAATCTCGATTACCTGCCTCATGTTCTCCAGATTCCCCGATGTCCCCTTGTTCGCTTCCCGTACCTATTTAAGTAGTCTTACAACGTCCTGAAGCCCCAGCTTGGTATATTTTGAACACACACCCTTTTACATAGGTCCAGTCCCTGTCCCTTTGTACCTGCTAACTATATGGATTTCTCTTACTCTCTGTTTCTTTATCTCTGTTTCTCTACTACTATCTCATCTCTACGGTCGTCTGAACGATCCAATACACACTTTTACCTCACGTCTAAGCAATCTGAGTGAGTCTTCGAGCTCCCTCAACCAATACTAAAGCTCCCCAAACGTCTATTGTTTTGGTGAGCCGACCTCCCCCAAACTTCCCTCAAGCTCCCCAAGTGCTCCACGAGCTCAGGGATCTTGATCTAGCTAACGTCGAAGCTATCCTCTACGTCGAACTACGTATTGCTTCTCCGTTACTACTCCCAACGCTTGAGGACGTCCGCCTCTACCTCCACTTCCCGGGACCTCCATCCCGGACTTACACTCCATTGGGAGCTCTTACGCCCAGAACTCACTACATCTACGATCTATCATGATCCTGTATTCTCCTAGCAACCTTTAGCCCCTTTAATGTCCTAGGGACCTCCCAGGACCTCCTAGGAACCTCTTCAAAGGTCAACCCCTTCAATCCAAACTACTCTTAGGTCATTCCCATCCTTGGTCGCGGTTCCCGTAGCTCCTTTCGAGCTCTAGCTTGCTCCTAGCATGCTACATCAAAAATCCCTTATACCAAAACCTACCCTAAGACTTATTCTGACCCAGGTCTTACATTATACCAAGCTCTCCCATCACTGAACGGACTTGTCACGACAAAATGTCTGCGACGTCAATGGAACGACCTTCTAGTTCCAAACTCAAATCGAAAAAACAAAAGAGCGCCTTATCTCGTGGAAACATGACACAAGCTCAAAAGTCAAACCAGGCTGCTAGCTCTACTGCCATCACGGTGGTAGCTGGTCAACGCCTGATGTCTATCCCAGAACAGTCGTTCGGAGATGAACCCTCTAGCAACGTAAGGACCCCCGAGGGACGTCAACCTGCAGTTCAGGAGCCTCCTCTAGTGGACCCTGGAATGGGACTGCCTCAATGGGTTATGCCCAACCTGCCAGTAGTCCGATGTGAGGTTTCGCCTATTCCCCTACCTGGGGAATGAGAGGACCTCCCCCTGGACCGGTACCGCAGCTAGACATGGAATCAGCTTCGAACGCGGGTGGAAGAGTCAGCGGGCAAGTAGCCGCTATAGAAAGGATACAAGGGGAAAAGGCGGACCTTCGTACAGTACGACAACAGGAGAAACTCCTGGAGAGGAGGGTACTCCCCGCAGCATCCAAACAGTCTCGGGCATCATCCAGGAGGTTACCGACTCCTCCCGTGCAGTCCCTTAACCCTCCTCCTCCGAGACGAGGAAGTTCACTCTCCAGTCTCCTTAAGAGTCCAGCTATGAATATGCCCAACTGGGAGTGTACTCACGCGCTACATCATAGCAGGACCAACTTCCCAGTGCAACCATTGTCAGAGATGACGTTGCGACTGGAAGATGTCATTAGAATCCAGGAGTGTATCCCGGAGGACGTAGCTATGGCCGTACGGGAGGTCCTGGAGTCAATGGGGATCGAAACATTGGGAGACGGTCTCGAATTTTCAGACCTACGGGTACAGTTCCTAACAGTGGGAACTCAACTAGAAATAGACCTCCCAGAGAAGGCTCAACAGTGGCTGATGACCCCGACGAATCGATCAGACTTTCTCTGGTTGTACAATGTTCTATTGGATCCGGAGCAGATGTTAGAATTGTTAGAGGCAGAGGCTTGTTACGGACGATTGTTCCGAAACTCAAGGGGAATACTTCCCCTCCTCCCTCATACCCATGGAAGAGAGAAGGAGTTCTGCGGCGAAGCGGGGCTACGTATATTGTACCGAGCATCTAACTACAGATCAGGAGCCATACGATTCGAACCTCCCCCTTCGAGGGTTAATATCCCGAATTACCAGGCTATCCAGATACTTCGAAACACAAATCTAGCGGCGGGGGCAGCTAAAATCAATGAAGAAAGCAATGAGGATGCCAATTTAATTGCTGCAAAAAATCGTAGACGAAGGAGATACACCACTGCACACCTCCTAGCCCCAGTAGAATCAATACCTGATCAGGATAGTCCTGTCCGGGTCCGTAACGGACAGATGGTGTACACGTACATGCCCATGAGGCACATGCACCAACTTCTGGTGAGGAATGAGGAGTCAGAAGCGATGTTGTGTTCCCAGGAGACCCGACACCGGGCCTTACTAGCGGAATCAGATACTCTGATGCTGTCGGAGGAACTTTCAGGATCAAATCTAGAAAGGGCCTTGGAATTCCGTCATAGACTGGTCGCAGATAATCGGGGAACCTCGTACATGGTTCAATGTGAACCCGAAAGTGCAGGGGAGGTCTCCCTAGAGCAATATGACCAGAAAAGGCAGCTCCGAAGCTCTGATGGTCATTTCACAGCACGCAAACATTCATTGCCCAGGAATAACGAGGTTCCTGGATCCAATAACACCGGTAATACGGCCACAAGGAGCCCCCAGTTATGATCGGGGACCTCCCCCACTGTGCACGCTCTAGCACATAACCCGACTCCTCCCCCCAGGGTTAATCTGCAAACAAAACTGGTCACGCCAGTCTCGACGCAGTGGTATCAGTTTGGCAAAGTAAGGATGGATGGCGAACAACATTCATCCCGGATCTCTGGACAAGATCTGACAGCTCGGCTGGTCCCCAACCCTGTACACGTTCCTCCAAGATGGAGCAATCCATAAGTCATACCCTATCAAGGGTTGGTATCAATGCAGTCTCAGGCAGTGGGAGCGGAGGGTCAAAGTAATCCAAACCAACGAAGGATGTTGGCAGTTCACGAAGAGGCAGTACCTCTGCAGGGAGCTCCTTTTGGAACT
>MU795359.1:0-13313 GCA_027886305.1 Lentinula aff. lateritia | reverse complement strand
ACTCCCTTTGTAACGGGGAGCTCCTTTTGGAACTCCCTTTGTAACGGGGAGCTCCTTTTGGAACTCCCTTTGTAACGGGGAGCTCCTTTTGGAACTCCCTTTGTAACGGGGAGCTCCTTTTGGAACTCCCTTTGTAACGGGGAGCTCCTTTTGGAACTCCCTTTGTAACGGGAGCTTCTTTTGGAACTCCCTTTGTAACGGGAGCTCCTTTTGGAACTCCCTTTGTAACGGGAGCTCAGACGAACCAACCTGGCACGATCGTTGACTCAGCACACTCTCAGGAATCAGCAATAATGATCCAACAACAGGCTCGAGTCATTGAGATGCTTCAGGAGCAACTCCGTGAGGTAAGGAAGGGGTTCGCAGTGGAGGGGATACCGACTGGTGGACCGGTTTCCAAAACAGGAAACACAGCAGGATTATTCAGGCAAGCGCCCATGGTAATGAGAGAGGACACGAGGGGGGGTCCCTCTCCTGTAGTTCCGCAGCCAAGAAGCTGGCAAGCTACGGAGCCAATATCCTTTACTAGATGCACTCCTATGGGAGTTAAGGAAGGGAACCCTCAGGGAGGACAAACAGTCCCAATACCTGCCACCCCGAGTGTGGATAGACGACGTATTCATGAGTGGGGGGCTCGCGTGCAAAGAGCAGAATTAGGGGAGTACGTCAGACCAGAGGGAGGAATGTACGCATTGGAGGACAGTGGAATGGCCGTAAGTGGAGGAGGCAAAGGAGGGTTTAACCACCCTCATAGAGTACCTCCCCCACATCTCTCTAGTCACTTGAGAGATCGAGAACAACCTCTGAGCCAGGGGGGACAGGATCAAAGGGGACAGGAAGGAAGGAGCGGGGGAGGGGCCCCACCTCCGCCTCCTCCGCCACCACCCTCAGAAGGACCAGGTGATAACGATTCTGAAGGTTCCAACGAAGGGGAACACACCCAGTCGGGTAGGAACGGTGGCAGGAGAGAGGAGGACAGAGGAGAGCTTCCCACTGGAGCTCCTGAAGCACCTCCAACCCGCTATAACCCTGACCAATCTTGGTACTATGGCCCAAGGCAAGGTTGGCTCCATAAAGCAGCTCCAAAGAACACCAATGAAGGACAGAATACGTGGGAGAGCAACGAGGAGAAAAATCGAATCACCGTGGAGTTGAAACTCGACGTTGGTAAAATCGAGAGCTTTGCAGGTGATGATCGTTCTGCATGGAAAACATGGGTCCTCAGCCTGGAAAGGATGTTTGGGGTACGTCCTACCATCTATGCTCGAGAGAAGGACAAGTGCGCTTCGGCAGCCAGTCATCTCACTGGCGCAGCACTCTCCCACTTCGATACATTGAATCGGCGACGACTAAGGGGGGAGCATACCTGTCTTGAAGACTGGACAGAGTTTAAACAGGAATTTGGTTCCAAGTTTGGACCCATCGACAAAGCAGACGAGGCAAGGAGGAGGTTGGCCTGGATGAAGCAAATGCCTGAGGAAAGTTTTGCCAATTTCTTCATTCGCTTCAACGAATATGCTCCTCTGACCGGCTTTAATGACGAGGCACTGGTGACATACCTCAAGAAAGGGGTAGCTCCCTGGCTGCCCTTACAAGTTGTTACTGGAAGGGAAGAACCTCGATCCTACGACAAAGGGACTCGAGTGTTCACGAAGCTGGACGGAGCTGCACATGCGCAAGCAAAGAGTTTGAGGAACCTCCATGGTGAAAAAACACTGCAAGGATGGCTGAGTCGTTTCCCCGGACTGGAGCTAGCACCTGAAGCTCCTTATAAGTCCCCCTTGCGTAGGGAACGAGATCCAGCTGATGTCTGGACCTCCAATCCAAAACCAGCTGTAACAGAGAGGTTCCGAAGCAGGTCCAACTGGAAGGAGGGACAACAGAGGGCTTCCGCAGCTTGGGGGGATGAGGAAAACTACAATAACAAAAATCGAGGGGAAGAGGAAAACTGCTGCCACTGCAGGAACGGAGGAGAATGGACCGAAGCGGTCCTTCGGGCAGGAGTTACCAATACCGGGAGGAAATGGACTCCCAAAGAAAGAGCGGAGAAGTGGAGAAGACGAAGACAAGAGCTCTGCATGCATTGTGGACGAAAGGAGCACTGGGCAAAGGACTGTCCTAACCCAGAAGCACTGGAACGGCCAGTGGAGGATCAAGGAAGCTCAGAGAGAGCTTCCAAGGCCGATTCAACTCAAGGAAGAGGAACAGCCAACCAAGGGGGAGGTCGTAAGGACGATTCAACTTGTCCTTTAGAACGAATTCATGCCGGAATCGTAGTGGAGGAAAGGGAGGGAATGGACGAAATCTGGAACATTCATATCCTGGACTCACCAAAAGAAGGCGAGCAAGAACTGTTGGACGAGGCGGGAAATGGGAGGGGGGCTTCAAGGTAGATCAGGGCGAAATGCAAAGCCCCGCAACATCTTCGCCTGCCACAATAAGAGCTGCACTCGTGGGGAGTCAGCCAGCTCGTCTCACATCCCGATCCTATAACTCCTTCATCATCCTTACACGCTTTCCGTTCTCCGACCTCGATGAAGATAAAGAATATGCCACACTAGTGGATAGTGGAGCAACTAGATGCTTCATAGACAAAACCGTCGCTATGCGACACCCCAAGAACCTGGTTGACTTAACGAACAGCATTCCTTTGGAGCTGTTCGACGGGCAACCTACCTCCGCAGGATTGATAACTCAGACCTACACTGACCAGATCAGCTTTGCGGATGGAACAATTCACAAGGTGGAATTCCAAGTAACTCGCTTACACCCCACGGCTCCAATTGTGCTAGGACTACCGTGGCTATGTATGCACAACCCAGTAATCGACTGGAAGGAACTTTGTCTGACGTTCCAGAACCAAAACGTCCGAATCTCAGCAGCCCTTGTGTTGGAAATTGTCCAACCAGGTGCCAAGGGAGGTACTGAGGAGCTAGAAAGGGGGGTAAACGGTGAGAAAATACATGAAGGAACTCTCCAACAACCTCCTGAAGCTCCTCTTAAAGCTCCAAGGACAAAGGTGAAGCTAGAGGAAGTGAAGGACGAGGAGTACAAATTGGGACAACCGGGTCCACACGAGTTATTCCCCTCAGACAAAAATCTCGGGCCAGACGATCCAATCCTCATGGGAATCAACGAATGGCTAGCGTTCGTGAGGGAAAGCACAGAACAAGAGGTGGAGGAAATCCTCGAGGCCGGACAATCTGCCATGGAGAAAGTAACCCTGCAACCAGCGAAGGATTCAGAGGAGGTCTATCAAAAGTGGAAAAGTAGGGACACGGAATGATCCTCCTCCTGGCCTGGAGCTAAGCAAAAAGTCAGGTGGAGGAAGAAGAGGAGGGAACATGTGTCAAGCCCATGCCTCGGGCCTCCATTCCGCCGCTCGGTATTCCGAAGATCCACCGTTATTGTAATCTCACTCTTATTGTTCTTTCTCGCTACACATACCCTTTCATTCTAGTCCCTCCTTATTGTCTTTTACCTTACCCTGCAGGTACTACACGTATAGCTCCTAGTAGTTAGTCTGGCGCTCCGCACCGCTGTGCCGTTCCGTAGATATAAATACTGCCTGTATGCTACTGTAGTTCCTCAGTTTAATTATCAACTTAGATTCCCTTTCTATCTCAGTCCATCTCTTAAGTCTTCAGGCTCATTACCTCGAAGTACTCTCTATAGCCTTTGGACTTATAAGTTCTCTGACTCGCTCCTCGTCACCGGCGATACCGCCGCTCCGACTTGGCTGCTACTGGTTCCTCCCTTCTATACTCTCGATCTCCGGGGACTAACGGCGTAATGGCGGTGTTGTTAATAACTTCACCACTGTCCCACTCGACTCCCGCACTTAGACACCCTGTGACCTCTGGCACGGTTACACGGTGTACATGATCTTAACAACATGGACCTTATCCCGATCTCCCCACCTTAGACATCGAAAGTCTGAACATACCCAAGATTCCGTCAAGGTCTGGTGTAACTCCCAAGGGTTCAATAAGGCGTAACAACTTCCGAAGAAAGCAGCTCATAGCGGGTACCCATGTGGTGAAATGAAAATCGGATCCCACCAGAAAAGGGAAGCCCATTAGCATAATAGGAGCTGCTGGGATGGATCGCCTATTGAGGGAGGGAACCCCAACGTATTTCCTTCATATATTGCCCACAAAGGAAGAGTCCTCTACCGAAGAAATGCTCCGGGTGAGCGATAGCAGCTCCCCAAAGGAAGTGAAGCAACCAAAGGATCCTGAGAGTGGGAACCCTAGTCCGGAACAGGGGGAGGTCGTCAAGAAACTTGACAAAGAAGCGTCGAAGCGCCAGGAGACGGAGGAGTTAAAGAAATCCATCCCCGTTCAATACCAGGACTACCTGGACATATTCTCACCAGGAGAAGCAAGGACGCTACCTCCGCACCGACCTTACAATATCAAAATCGAAATGGAAGGGGATGCAATACCTCCCATAGGGAAGCTCTACAACATGTCTGAGAAGGAGCTGAAATCTCTTAAGGAGTACATCGACGAGATGTTGGGGAAGGGGTTTATACAATCCTCCAGTTCCCCCGCGGGAGCCCCCGTCTTGTTTGCCAAGAAAAAGGATGGTACCCTACGGCTCTGCGTTGACTATTGAGCTCTGAACAAGATCACGAAGAAGAATAGGTATCTCCTCCCCCTGATAGGTACCTTAGTGGATCAAGTGCGGAAGGCAAAGATCTTCACAAAGATCGACCTCCGCGCAGGATACAACAACGTCAGGGTAGCCCAGGGACACAAGTGGAAGACTGCATTCCGAACTCGGTATAGGTCATTCGAGTACCTGGTAATGCCTTTTGGGCTTACAAATGCCCCCTCCGCATTTCAATTCTTCATGAATGAGATCTTTCACGATATGGTGGACGTTTGCATGGTGATTTACTTGGACAGCATACTGATCTATTTGGACGACAAAGCGTTCCATGTGGAACACGTTAGGAAGGTCCTCAAGCGACTGTCAACAAACCACCTCCATGCGAAACCGGAGAAGTGTGCATTTCATGTCGATACCGTCGAATACTTGGGGGTGATTATATCACCACTGGGAGTATCCATGGACCCCGAGAAAGTGAAGGCGGTAATGGACTGGCCAAAACCAAGGACGGTAAAGGAGCTCCAGGCATTCCTCGGATTCGCAAACTTCTATAGGAGGTTCGTAGACAAGTACTCGGGAATCACCAAGGTGTTCACAAAGCTCCTTCGAAAAGACTCGGTGTGGAACTGGACACCACAGTGTAGCAGTGCCTTCAAACTTCTGAAGTCAGCATTCTCCGAAGCCCCAGTTTTGGGACATTACAACCTGGACCTACCGGTAATCCTCGAATGTGATGCCTCTGACTTGGCTATAGCAGGAATCCTATTACAGTTGGATCCAGAAACGGGGGAGATACACCCCATCGCCTTTCATGCACGATCAATGATCTCCGCGGAACTGAACTACAGCATTTACGATAAGGAGCTCCTAGCTATAGTGGATTGCTTCAAACAATGGAGGGCGTATTGCAAAGGATCCCGACACCAGATCCAAGTATACTCCGACCATAACAATCTCCAGTTTTTCTCCACTACGAAGCAGCTAACAGCATGACAAGCCCGGTGGGCGGAGCTCCTTTCAGGTTACGACTTCGTCATCGACTATCGACCAGAGGGGCTGGGAGCCAAACCAGACGCACTCACCAGGAGATCAGATGTGTACCCAAAGAAGGGAGCTCAAAGGGATCAGGTCCTATCGGGAAGGGAAAGGGTACTCATACCTCCAGAACGTCTGAACGCTACCATCCTCATGAACAAGGACCTGCTAGTAAATTGAGTAAGGGAAGCTCCAAAGGACACGGCTATGATTGAAGCACTGAAGAGGATTGCACGCAACAAAGAGGAATCTCTCATTTGGGAGGATGGGATGATAAAGACGGGAGGTCGCATATATGTCCCAGACATGGGGACTCTACAAAGGGAGGTTCTGCAGCCGTACCACGACCATGAACTGAGGGGACACCCGGGGGAGAAATGCACCAAGAAGCGCATAAACCAGCTGTTCTTTTGGAAGGGGCTGTCCAAAGACGTGAATTACTACGTGCGGAGCTGCCACTCGTGTCTGAGAGCCAAAGCCAGTCGCTCCAAACCTTATGGGAACCTCCATCCACTACCAATTGGTCAACGACCTTGGTCCTCAATCTCCCTAGACCACATCACCCAGCTCCCAGTCACGGCAGGTCCGGGAAAAATACGATGCTATTCTTGTAGTAGTCTGCTGACTCACCAAACAGGCCATATATGTTCCTTGTCATACAACAGATAATGCGGAGGACTTTGCCAATCTGTTCATAATGCATGTCTTCTCAAAGCATGGGATGCCCTCTGATATAACTTCCAACCGGGGTTCCCTATTCGTGTCTCAATTTTGGAGGGAGCTGTGTAGGACGTTAGGAATCGAGTCCCGGCTGTCCACGGTGTACCATCCACAAACCAATGGACAAACAGAGAGAGTAAACCAGTCGGTGCTGGGACCTCCTTCTCCCACTGACGGAGTTCGTCTACAACAATACCCTGAATACCACGACAGGTATTTCTTCCTTCCTTGCTAATAAGAGATATCACCCAAAGCTGTCTATTACGCTGGAGCAGGTGCAAGGAGCGGAGGTCATTGAATACGCATCCAACCTCAAGTAGTTACACGCTTACCTCCAGGAATGAATTCGAGTAGCTAATGAGGCCTATGCAAAGTACGCAAACCAAAAACGCCAGGAGGCCCCGGACTGGAAGGAGGGTGATCACGCCTGGTTGAACATGGAAAACGTCAGGACTAGACGACCTATGAAGAAGCTAGATCACAAGTGGACGGGCCCCTACTCAATCTTGTCAAAAGTAGGGAGTCATGCTTACCGATTGGACCTCCCTGGGGACCTCCACAAGATTCACAACGTGTTCCATGTAGACAGACTGAAACCTCACTTCCACAACAAATTCAAACGGCAGACCTCCCCGCCTCCCCTGATCTTCGTAAAAGGGGAAATGGAGCACTTTGTCGAGGACATCCTTAACTCCAAACCCAAGAAGGGACAACCAGAAGAAGTTAAATATCTGGTAAAATGGGAGGGTTATAGCGAAGAATTCAACTCTTGGGTAGGATGGGAAGGTATGGCGGGCTCCCTGGGGCTCCTGCGGAGCTGGCACAAAAAGCATCCAAGGAAGCGACAGCTGTCGCAGAGGCATTGGGCTTGTCTTGAAAGGGATGCACGGGAAGACAAGGAGGACGATCAGGAAGGTAGGAGGGAACACCGGGGCTGAACGAAAGCAACGAAGGCATAACGGGGCCAAAATAATCTCACGACACTCACGATGGACTAATGACAGTGCGATTCTGCGGAGTACGTGACGCACCACGATCTCACATTTACAATTTCAAGGAAACTTATATGCATTATCAAAAAACTAATAAACAAATAAAACAAATGCAGTTCTAATTTTTCGGAATTACAGCAAGACAAGAACATAAAACAAAAGGGACGCAGAGCGGAGGACTATGGATACGAAGAAGTACAGGAACACTACAACCACCCCGACCAGCCTACATAGACTCCTCCTTAATGTCAATCTCAGAGTTCCCGGCTTCGACACTACCCCAAGGAAGACGCCTACTCGCCTCCTCCAGAGACTCATACAGGTCATTGTCATCGTCGCCAGTAAGAGCAATGGCGAGGGGGGCCACGGAGCCAAAAAGAGGGGGGGGAACAGGAGAGGTACAGGGAGGGGAGGGGGACGTGGGAAAACACTGTTCTGACAAGAATAAAGGAACAGGTCGGGAAACAGGGGGGAAGATCACCGTTTTGTCCCCAACAGCAATATTGGCATGGGCAGGAGGTTCTGGCAAAGGGGTATCTGATAGATGGTGAACATATGCCACCATCAGCTCCTCCCAGTCCCTAGTAAAGCGGGCAAGGCTGGGAAAGGCGGGTACAGTGTCTTCCCACCTCCCAGCGCCATGGTAGGGGAGAGCAGTGTCCAACGCGAACATGCGGCAGTGGAGGGGAGGCTCCAGAGCAGATTCAAAAGGAGGGGCATATCCTGCATGTTGAGCAATGGTCGCGAAAGGGAAATCATCCGGTAATCGCGAGTTGTCCAGCACTAAACGATATAGACCATTGTCTCGATCAGCAGCGTTGTTGAAGAAGTAGTGCAAACTGCTAAGGGTTTGCACATGAAGTTCCCCATGGATACCTCGGGATGCCTGCAAATACTCCAGCACCAGCTGGAAGTTCCGAACGATGAGATCGGGGTCTGTAGAGTCCAAGCCCTGCTGAAGAAGGGGAATCATGGCCTCAATCAAACCTCCCAAGTGTCAGTTATGATGCTGTAACGTACTGCCCGGGCTGGAGCAATAGAGGCGGTGGGCAAAAGTAGCGACTAGATGAAGATCCTCATGCATGCGAGTCAACTCCCCCTCCAGTTCAGACACCGGAGGAAGGGAGACATTGTAGAAGCCTTCCTCAGGGAACTCTCGAACCATCCGTTCAAGGAAGGACGCATGGTCACGGAACTGATGGACCTCTTCCTGCAAGGTCTCAATATGTTGCCGTTGACGAGCAGCCAAGGCATTGCTCTCATCGACCAAACCTTGTTGTTGCTCGAGGGAGGTCCGAAGCTCTGAATTACGCCGAGTGGAGGCAGAACGTCGACGATCGGCCTCCTCCCTCTCTTCTCGCGCAGTAATGAGCTCCTCCTGGATTTCATGCAACCTCTCCAATAGGGTCTGAAAAAAGAATAAGGAGCTGGAACTGTACGGGGTGCTAGATACTTACCTGCTCTGCACGTCCTGGGAGAGCCCTCTCCAGTGTCTGGAACTGATCCAAAACACGGGAGTACTCCAGTCCCCGTTGAAGAACCTCCTGCTGGGAAGTCCGCAATTGTTCCACTTCACGCTGATGGGCTTCTAACGAGCGAAGTATCTCGCAAAGCAGAAGTGAGAGAAGAGTTCTTCCACTGCGACTCCGCGAGCTGGGCCTCCAAGGCATGAACCCGCATGGACAGCCTTTCATTTTCAATGCAATAAGGATGGATAGTGGAAGTACAAGGAATGAGAGGCAAGTGAGAAGGAGGCATACTGGAGGACAACAGATCCTGCCCAACACCCTTTATACTACCCAAAGGAGCACGATCTGCACTAGCCCGTTGTTCCGCAATGGCTGCCAAACAAACCAGGTCAGTAGGACCCTGCACTGAACCAGGTTGGTTAGAAGTGACAGGGATAGGGTGACTTCTGTTTTGGGAATCCCTAGGCGAGGTCAAATTGTCAATGACAATGGGATCAAGGGAGGTCGTGGGCATGGACGGGTTGGTGTCAATGACAGGTTTGGAGTGGGAAGGACGACCAGGAGGAACTACCAGACGCACCAATCGGGGAACTACCGGCAGTGAGGCTGGGGGAGGGGACAAGTGACAATGACGCTTCTGGGAGGTCTTGCCATGGGAATCGGAGGGGGTGGTTTCACCAGGTCCGGAAGGAGAAGAGGCCCGCTTACGTTTCGAAGCCACAGCTGCCTCTTGGCATTGAGTGTCAATGAACCGGGACAACTCCTGGTGGTCCCTGTCCAAGTCATCATCCTCATCCAACATGTTCAGTTCCAGAAGAACGGTAGTGGAGGAGGTTCGTTGATGTAGCAAAGCATCATACCATTGCCAGAGGTCCACCGGGATAGTCCAGGAAGCCTTCTGGGCAGGAGTGCCATGCAACTCGAGGAATCTGCAACTATATGCAAGATCCTGATTACATCGGCGAGCGAAATACCAGAAACGGAGTATCTTTCCTAAACTGCAGGTCTTTTTTGACGAGCAGTTCAAACATCAAGGCGATCCCGGAGGCACCACACAGGTATTCGGAGCTCTGAGGCAGTTGGTGCAGGGCACCACGAGGGAGGATAGGAGGAACCAAAGGGGGTGATCCTGCGAGTAACTAGCCAATGACTTCCCAGTATTGAAAATCTTTTCAAAGAAGTTGAGTTGGGGATGGGATGGGGTGTCCAAGGTAAACGCCAGCTGATCGATATCATCTTCATCTTCAGACATTGCAGGAGGAACACCTCCCTGCTTGAAAGGAATGGAAGAGGAGGCAGCAGCAACAGAGTGTGGAGAAACAGAACGAGCCTGGTGAGGGGAAGAAGGCATCTTTCGATCGAGTAAACTCTGAAGGAAGACAAGGAAGGGGAAAATGAGGAAGGTCAGACGGACTTCGACAAAAATTTTTTAGGCACCACGTGAAGATCAGGTGACCTCCCAGAGACGTATCTACCCATCATGAGGGCACGATGGGCTTGCAAGGGGGGTAATGTCATGCCCTGACTACAACCAGGCCAGTCCCAGTAGCAACCACACGCTCCCACACCCCCTATCTCATATATCTCATGCTCCCGGTACCTCCCCAAGACAGTACAACCATCCCTTTCTCAATACCCTTTCCATTCCCAAACGCCCTGACAGCTCCCCGACACGCGTAGCTCCCCCGACACGTGCACGAAACCTCCTACCACCAAACCCATTAAGTATCAATCTCGATTACCTGCCTCATGTTCTCCAGATTCCCCGATGTTCCCTTGTTCACTTCCCATACCTATTTAAGTAGTCTTACAACGTCCTGAAGCCCCAGCTTGGTATATTTTGAACACACACCCTTTTACATAGGTCCAGTCCCTGTCCCTTTGTACCTGCTAACTATATGGATTTCTCTTACTCTCTGTTTCTTTATCTCTGTTTCTCTACTACTATCTCATCTCTACGGTCGTCTAAACGATCCAATACACACTTTTACCTCACGTCTAAGCAATCTGAGTGAGTCTTCGAGCTCCCTCAACCAATACTAAAGCTCCCCAAACGTCTATTGTTTTGGTGAGCCGACCTCCCCCAAACTTCCCTCAAGCTCCCCAAGTGCTCCACGAGCTCAGGGATCTTGATCTAGCTAACGTCGAAGCTATCCTCTACGTCGAACTACGTATTGCTTCTCCGTTACTACTCCCAACGCTTGAGGACGTCCGCCTCTACCTCCACTTCCCGGGACCTCCATCCCGGACTTACACTCCATTGGGAGCTCTTACGCCTGGAACTCACTACATCTACGATCTATCACGATCCTGTATTCTCCTAGCAACCTTTAGCCCCTTTACTGTCCTAGGGACCTCCCAGGACCTCCTAGGAACCTCTTCAAAGGTCAACCCCTTCAATCTGAACTACTCTTAGGTCATTCCCGTCCCTCGGTCGCAGTTCCCATAGCTCCCTTCGAGCTCTAGCTTGCTCCTAGCACGCTACATCATAAATCCCTTATACCAAAACCTACCCTAAGACCTATTCTGACCCAGGTCTTATAGTGGCGAAGCACCTTCTTCCAGGTCAATCTTCAAGTTGTAGGGTCTGTGTTCTGGTAGTGAATCTGCAGCGATCTCGTCGAAGACATCTGCAAACTCGGCGTACTCTTCTGGGATAGAATGATGTAGTGGAGGGACAGTAGGAGCGGTGGAGGAGCAGTCGGCGGCGCGGGCCGCGACCTCTGAGTGAATAGCACGAAGAAGAATGGGTTCCATACCAGTGTCCTTGTAAGCCCTGTTAAAGACTGCAGCACTTATGAGTGCAATGTTGACCTCAGGAGTTTCCAGTTGAGTAGCGAATTGAGAGACCGTAGGATAAGAATAGATGGGTTCAAATGGAGATTTGGACGACAGAGGCTGAGGCCTCTTCGGCCGAGAGCGGGAGTGAGAGCGAGAGCAAAGTGAATCCCCAGGAGGGGTTTCCAGAATTGTCGGTAAAACCGATGGTGAAGGTTCCGGTATCAGAACAGTGACCTTTGCATCAACTAGGTTGGTGGCAGAAGGCACAGACGTTTGTGGAAAATCAGGATGTGAAGTGTTACGGAACGTAATGTTTCGAGATGCCCAGTCAATCAACAGATTGTAGTGGGATAAGAAACTGTAACCTAATACTGCTTCACAAGATGAATCTAAATGTGTAACATAAAAAGGTAGTAGGAGCAGCTCGCTGGAAGGGAACCAAATGGCGATATTCGCCATATCAGTAATGGGTTTAGAAGATAGTGAACCATCAAAGAGCCGAAGATTAACAGGAGAGATTTTGGTCGTAGGAATAGAATTTTGAGAAACATAATGAGTATCAATGAAAGAGTCAGTGGAACCAGAATCAACAAGAGTAGGAAATTTAAGAAGAGCAGAGATGGGTTCGGCCGGCGCGGCTGAATCAGATAGCGAGAATTCAGTAGTTAGAGATATTACAAGAGATCATTCAATAAAAGAAAGAGCGGACACATTGAGATATAACTCCCCAGGTGAGATATGAACCTGATCAACGCAGCTCCCATTTTGTACCGGGGAACAAGAGCTGCGGATTAGTTTTCCGAATCCTCTTCAACAACTATAGAAGTTGTATCGGGGGTTTCTTCAACCTTGGCAGCATGGCCCTTCGATTCCCGAGCCTTTCGCTTGTTGCAGTCAGCAATCTGATGCTTACCACTGCAGAAGAGACAAAGATTGTTCTTCATCCTTCATTCCCTCTCGGAGGGAAGGACTTTCCCATCGGCACCGAGATGGTTGAAGGCGGGGCATTGACTGCCGGATTGGCCGGAGTTTGAAGAGTTCTGGGGCTTACCATTGTTGTTTGGTTTACCTCCAGAGAAGGGTTTGGGCTTAGGCGTGAACAGCGCCGAAGAGCCCAATGGCTAAGAGTTGTTCTGCTGGTTAGTAGAACCAACTTTGAAGTCTGAGGAACCCTTCTTCGGGTTCCGAGCAATAAAAGGCTTACCAGCCTCACGCTTTCTAGTTTCTTTGTGCTTCCAATAACAGTTGTCAATGCAAAGAACCTCTTGACGATAATTGGCGAGCGTTGCCGGCTCGGGCAGACGCGCCATTTCATCCTTGATGCGTTCAGCCAAACCTTGTCCATAAGCCCATTTCAGGGCAGCAGAATCCCAGTTGGTACTAGCAGCCAGGGTGTTGAACCAGATGTTGTACTTCCGGATGTTTTCAGTTTCCTTCATCTTCAGGTTACCGAGAGAATCTTCGGCCTCGCCTTGCACATCGTAAACACCAAAATTATCCTGAAGCTCTTTTACAAGGGCTTTGAAGGAAGAAGTCCATGCCGGCAGCGAGTTGAGATCCGGGTCGAGAATATTAGGAACAAACCATTCTTTGGCTGAACCACTTGTCACAAAGCGTCAGAGACGGGGTGACTAAGCGGAGCAACGGGGTAAGCAGCAGAGCGGGACGACGGAGCAAGCGGTAGAGGCGGAGCAACTGA
>MU795358.1:0-27438 GCA_027886305.1 Lentinula aff. lateritia | reverse complement strand
CAAACAGTTTATGAGTATTCAAAAATCAATGACTGAATGAAATTGGCAGAGTTTGTGCGACAAAAAGCCAATGAGAATGGCCAGTGTCGTCATAATGTTCTAGGCCTTGGGCCTTTCTCGTGGCAACATGAGTACCCCCGATCTGAATCTCACTCGCCTCTTGCTAATGATAGTGTAGGTATGTATCCATATTGAAGAGGAAATGCCCATAAGCGAAGGTCATCTGGAAATCCAACTCCGTTAACACAGCGTAAAGCTCCAGAATACGAGCCCGTCAGATTCTTTCGAATTCTCAGAAATGAACAGAATCTCACCAGAATTTGAAGCTCGAGAATGTAGCAAATTCCAGATTGCGTTACTTTTTGAAGTTCCGAGAATCTGGAACAAACATAGGAAGAATTCAAGAATTATCACCTTGCTTGCAAAGGTCGTTTGTTACTCGATCACCTTGCTTGCAAAGGTCATTTCTTACTCGATATTTTTAGCGCCGCGGAAATTTTATCCACACTTTTAGCGCTTATATCTACATGTATCCTTGCTCTGGCAAGTATACAGATTTTGCAGATGTATACTCCAACATCTTTGTGATTGTGCTATGATTCATTTTGGTGACCAATCCCCCTCAATTTCAATGGCAAACAAATGAACTGGCAAGTTCAACTATTTCATTTCTATGATACCATTACTGTCCTGGACAAATACAGCATATCTACAAGTAGTACATACATATATTATGGTTATATTAACTAAGTCAGTACAGTTGAGGAGTCAAATAGACACTAAACAGAAAGAGGATTATAGATGGAATGAATCACTTTTGAATCTTTCCACTGGTCTTCATGATCTTCAATTGGCCAGGTTTCGCAATTTGAGTATTTGAATGCTGTTTAACATTTCCTTTCACAGTATCAGAGGCTGAACCATGAAATGAACACACTAGCCTCATATGATGTGAAATGGTTACACATATGCATTGCAGCAGGTTCATCATTCCCAAACATGAAAGCAATAGGGGCTTTTTTGACACCAGTTGTGGTTGACACAACATTCCCAAACCGACCAAGACCAGAAGGAGGAGAACAGGTTGACCTTTGAGGAGGTGTTGTATTCAATGAAAAGACTTTGACCATTGAGAAGGCATTGTGTTGGATGTAATATTGTTGAACAGTCAAGGAGGAAGACCATATTCAATGGTGGGCATTGCAAATACATGCACACCGAGTGGTGTAGATGATTCCCCTGGAACCGTTACTGGCTGGAGAGTGCTCTCCAGCAATGAAAGCACCCAGAGCAAAAATTCAAGCCTGCTCTGGGTGCTTTCACTGCTGCGAAGTTCTCTTTCAGCTTTTTAGCCGAAAATACAGGTTTTGCAGATGTACACTCCATATGTACAATATAACTGCTTTGACTTCTCCATATACACTATTTATCATTACTACATATAAGCAATACAGTAGCTAGATATTGTCATGCCTTGACCCACTCCCCACCTTCCCGAAGCTCCTCAGTTACCTTCCCTGGCCTCAGCAACCTCCCCCAACCTCCCTCACCTATCTCCATGTCTCCATTCTCCGATACTTACAGCAACTCCCGTTCCCAGGAACATGGCATCACCACCACATTAGAAGACTAGGGACCTCCCCAGCTACGTACAACACCCTATCCCTATTAGTAACCAATTTTGATCGCCCAGTTTATGCACTATTCCGTTGTTAACTTCCCCATACCTATTTAACCACCTTGTACTGTCCCAAGCCCCAGCTTGGTATATTTTGAACACACACCCTTTACATAGGTCCAGTTCCTGTCCCTTTGTACCTGCCAAACCATATGGATTTTCCTTTACTCTCTGTTTCTCTAACTCAATCTCTCTACTTCTATTTTCTCATCTCTACAATTGTCTACTCAATTCAATACATGCTTTTACTCCACATTTAAGCATCCCAAGTGAGTTCCCAACCTCCCTCAACTAACCATAGAGTCCCCCAACAACGTTCATCGTTTTGGTGAGCCAGCCTCCCCAACATCTCGTTAAGCTCCCTACTTGTTCCACAAGTCTTGGGATCTCGACCTTAGGTAACGTCGAAGCCTCCTACGACATCCACTTGCACCTTGCTTCTCCATTACCACCTCCACCATTAGGGAATGCCCACCAATACCAACCCATGTCCTGGGACCTCCTTCTGGGGCTTCCCTTTCCCTCCAGGAGCTCTTACTCGTATCTTCCACATCTGTTACAAGATCCCAAGGCTTTACGCCGACCCCTCCAGCCTCCAGGACCTACAATGCGTAGCTCCTCCACGTTCTTAGTTATTGAGTTCATTAACGTACTGCAATTACCATCTCAGGGACCTCCCTGGACCCCTCAGGAACCTCCTCGAGGGTCGCTACTTATATTCCCGTACTACTACTAGGTCATTCCAGTCCTCGGTCATGGTTCCCGTAGCTCCCTTTGAGCTCCAGCTTGCTCCTAGCATGCTACAATGTAAATTAACCATACCAAACCCATCCTTAAGACCAATTCTGACCCAGGTCTTACTGATATATCCCCATGACAACATCTGATAGTCCCTCAGTTGTTTAACTATCAACTGAGGTGAGTTCACAGCACCCCAGCAACTAACATTACAATAGTACATGAACTTCTACAGGTATACACAATACATACAGTTGTTAGTATTAGTTGGTATCTAATACACACTCTTGTACCAGCTAATGGCAATGCCGTCCTTCTGTGATGAGCAGGTGATGCGATAGCCTAGCGGCGGCAGGTACCTTTTCCAACTTCTTTCAGGCACGAACCTGGCACGAACTACGAGTTTAACCTCAAAAATTCACACTGTCCACGTCGATGAGAAACATTTGATGACATTCCGTTCTCATCGTACATCTGCACACTCTGGCTCCTTGTCAGCTTCCTTTTGACGACGCTTCAGTGGCGATGGAAGTGGTGGGTGAAGAATGAATATGGACAAAGGGATCACACTGTTCAGAAACATTCTGACTTTCGCGTTCCTTCTTTCTCTATTTCTCCACAGAGTGGAGGGAGAGACTCTGGGGCAAACATGGAAAGCTGGGGCGTCAATAACTCCTATTGCTCGATGTCAGGAAGACATTGGTTATCTTCTTCCTAGGGACTCGTCAAATTCACTTGTCAACGCACCTTTGACTTTTCCGCTGACCACCGACTCTACGTCGACCACTCCGTCTTTCACTTCCACAAACACAGACACATCCTCTGCTAGTAGTACTGTGGTCCCACCACCATCATTCCCGATCACGTCAACGAGGAGTGTACCGTCTTTTACGCCGACGTCGTCGTCTACGATTACTTCGCCGATGTCAACTTCTACGGATTCTACGGCGCCTTCGTCGTCTGAGACTCAGTCATCTTCAAGCAGCTCCATGACTTCTGCCGAAACTTCATCATCTTCCCAGAGTACGAGCATATCTTCATCTACCACTCCTCTCAGTTCCACTTTAAGTTCATCATCGGTCTCTCTAACTCCACCATTGTCTACTTCCCCTCCTTCCACCTCTACAAGCCCCCCACTATCTTCGACTCAATCCACGACTGTCACAAGCTCAACCACGATTCAGAGCACTTCAGCCTTGTCACCCAGCACCTCGGCACCTTCCACTCAATCTATAACCGGTACGAGCTCAACCGCAACTTCCAATCATACGTCGTCATCATCATCTTCCAATCTCTCACCGTCCAGCACGACCTCAAGCCCAAGCTTGACTTCATCCCCGGTATCCTCGACGATTACCCAATCTTCGAGTGGTGGAACAAGTACTAGTTCCACCTCTAGTGCAACTCAATCGGTTTCAATCGTTAGTGGCCCCCAATCTATGAGTATGAGCGATACCAGTTCCTCGGGCACTATCTCTTCGTCTCAAACCTTCTCCACTACATCCTCTCCGGTTATCACCGGTTCCTTCTCGGCTACAAGCAGTGCGTCATCTGCACCTGCTCATTCTTCCGGTATTATCAGTGGGACGGGCACAGGAACGAGTGAAAATTTGTCTGCTACAGGTAGTAGGAGTAGCACTCTGGGGTCAGTATCTTATTTATCGAAATCGGAAAACCAAAATTCATACATCATCATACTTAGTACTAGTTTAACCTCAAGCCGGACTTCTTCAGCACCTACATCGAGCTCTTCAGGTGTAAGTGGGATCGGATCTGGGTCCGGTGCAGGATTATCCAGGCAAGTCTACCGCAATTCACCACATATCAGTTTTCGTACATGAGCTTTACCTCTCCTTTTCACCATTTTGCACAGACATCCCAATCACTTGTCCACGATTTTGTCTATTATTCTCCCTCTCATATTCCTCCTCTTTCTCATAAGCTCGTTCTATCTTTGCCGCCGAAGGCAACTTAGGAGAGGAATGAACGTTTTTGGACAACGACTGGAATTAGGCGAGACACCAGCAGCGTGGTGGAGGCTTGCTGAGCCTGGAAATAATATCCCGACTTCTAGTAATCGCGAACCAGGGCTTATCAAAACGTCTAACGAGGAGAAGAGGTGGCATCAGAACCAGAACGAGGTACCAAGTAGTTCCGAAAAGAGGTCGGTCTACGCGATTGCAGCCTCCGTCGTAGGTCGGGTCGGGGTACCAAATAATTTGAGCCACAACAACAACTTGGATGCATTGTTTTCAGATGACGAAAAGGAAGGTCTGAACAATAATTTTGAGCGAGGGAGACGTACTCGTGGTGGTCCGATATCTACCTTGGCTGCCTCTGTTGCAAAACGCACGCACTTACCTTTAGACAGGCAAAACCATCGAAGCGGAAGCGACAACCGTGAAGTCGAACATACCTTGCCACCATCTTCATCGTCTACGCCGATGTCGCACTCTCCTCCTCCATCGTCTCATTTTTCTCCTTCTCGGAATCATACTCCTTTTCCGTCGTTTCCCTTCACCTTATATCGTGCTTCCAACTCATCGTCCAGAAACGGCTCTATCTCACCTGTTCAAGACGTCCCTGCAACTGCGTCTGTCACAGACACGGACGTTAGTGACCAGATCTCTTATCTAGAGCCCGTCTCGCATAATAGGTTGATCGATGTCCTTGACACCGAGGTTCAAATACCAAACCAGCGAGGATATATACCCATCGTGCGTACTGATACCCGTGACACGACGGGTAGCAGCACTTATAGCGCCAGTGGGATGGAGTATATTCCCTTCATGCGGCGCGATACAGAGACGGACTCGTATATTCAAACTGCACCTATGACACCCTCCACCAGGTCCCTCAATTTGACGCGGACCCACACATCTCAATCTGCCAAGTCAAATGTTGTCGATTCACAACCTTCTCCACCTTGTGAAAACGCGTCTGGAATATTTCGCGCTTCGCAAGACTCGCTGCATTCACGGGACACGCATGATTCTCGGAACACAAGGAATACATATGCCACACAGAGTACCGTAGATACGACGAGCTCATTGACGTTTGCGCAGCCCAACGTTATACGTATGTCGGCCTCGCACGGTAACGAAACGACATTGAAGGATGAAACAAGGGAAATCCCTCTGATTACATCGACATTCCATTACTCCCCTGATCCCGAAGACGAAAGCGATATCGCCGTGGGGCCGAGACCAAGTTCAAATGGGGTCTCAGCACCATCATCATCATCAAAAAATCCTTTCAATCCCTCCCATCCACTTTTCCAGTCCGGACCTCCGAATTTTGCAGATCAAGGTAACTCGGAGGGAGATTCGTTCTTTAGGACTTTGGAATGGAGACGAAGAGCACTGGCGTATGCGGATGGTACGGGTCAGAGACCTTCATTGATGGAAGCAGTCGAGGTGTATTTCTCTGATAGGAAGGAATGAAAGGCCCAAGCTATGATGTCTGGACTCGCTCGGTATATAGTAACATACCGTATAATCATTGGTTGCAATCCATATACATAGAAAGGTGACGTCGGATGTTTCGGAATCTGAATCGGATGCATTCCGAATCGCGCCTTTACTTTCCCATAATGAACCATGAAATGTCGTGATTATTTTTTTTGAAAACAAAGCCTCTAAAGTTTGGGAGGAACTTAACTATGGACCATACGCCTGGATCTTCAATATCGACATGGACGTTGTGCACTCTGAAGAGCAATTTTGGCGACCCACCGCACAGTAGATACTACTACGAGCGTCTTCTAGGCCCAAACGAACTTGGATTTTACTGGGACAGTGCATATCGGGGAACAGCGGATACTCTACAACATGCTACCATTGAAGAAACATTCCAATCGCAACCACAAACACATCTGAATGTGAATTCTTCAATGATCATCATCATGGTTTGCTCTTGGCACTCACACTTATCATTGATATTTTGTAGACTCAGAGCAGGGAAAACGTACGCGCTGCATGGGTCACTCTCAAGACTCGTTATCCTCTCCTTGGTGCAATCATCGAAGAGCGTCCGATCAAACATGCCGTTCCCGTTTCCATGACCCTCCCACAAGTGGACGAAGCCGAAGACTTACCTTCCGGGCCCGTACAAAGGACTCCCAAGGAAGACATATATTTTGTTGTAGATCCAGCCCGCCTATATACAGCCGAATCTCCACATGCTCACCCGCGGGAGGTGGTGTTTCTCTCCTGTGACTCCGAGGAAGAAGTAGAATCTTTAGCGGAAGGAATTATCAACGGATTCGGGTGGCGAGATGTACAGGCTTGGGAAGAAGGAGATATCCCACAAGGTAGACCTTTGTCATCAAGACTCCTATCCAACTCCCTCCCAGCATGTCTTCTTTTCATTCGGCGTACCGATTGTCCGTCGACATTCCATGTAATGATACACGCCGCACATCTGATCACAGATGGCATTGCAAATTCAACTCTTTTATCTGAATTCTTGGACTTGCTCTCTCGTGGGAGCGGTCTGGATAGTCTAGTCAACGTCCCAGACAAGGAAGCATTGGAGGGACGTCTCAAGCTAAGCGTATCTTCAGAAGCACTTTATCCTGATGAAGCACCTAACTATTCCAAAGCCAAGCGGAGATGGCACAGGATATTGGGGAAGGTGCTTCTTGAATTAAGGAGTGCAAAACTCTCGGTTGGTCTTTTGTTTTGTATTATATATTGCATCTTATCCTGACTTTATAGGGCGGACATACACTCCCTCGCATTCTTCGACCTTCCACCACTTACACACCAGCTCAATCTTCCTATATCACCTTCTCCTTCACCCCATTTGAAACAACTACTATTCTTCGCAGGTGTAAACAACTCGGAATAACATTTGGAAACGCACATCCTGTCCTGGGACAAGTTGCCGTCACTCGCGTCTTGTTGCGCAGACGACTGCGCACTTTGTCAAAAAGACGGCAAGGGATTCACATTGATTCGAGTGAAGACATTGACGACGATGAATGGGCCTATCGTCGACGCGAACCCATGATGACTGGAGGTCCTGCAAACCTCCGACCCTACCTCGATCACAATTGGTATTCCAAGGGTGGAGCAGGAAATGTTTGTCTAAGTATCAGCTATTTCTTTTTCACTCTCCCTTTCATGCCAATCGGGGAGGTAGGTGAATTGGCAGACGGAAATAATGAGGGAATTTCATCCGGCGACATCAAAATCCCGCCATTTGAAAAGATGCTATCCAGGGCACGATTCCTTCTGAGATGCATCAACATTAGAAGTCAAGCTTCAGAAATTTTTCATCACCCAAGATTTTTGGACCTCCATGTCGCAAGGATCCCGATGCGTATCGAGAGATGCAGACACGCGGCGTTGGTTCTTCGAAATGATATTGTTAGACCTGAGGTCGGAAGTGATGCGTTGATTCCACCGCTCGAGCAACCTGAAGCTGGAGGAGGAGCTGTTATAGCACATGGAGGTTCAAGTTTTGGAAATGTGGGTGTGTTTCGATCCATGTTCTTTTACTCATCTGCTGTACTCCTCCTTATTGTTCCCAGTCTGATCATTTAGTACCACCGTATTATCCTCATTCTGCAACTTCTGAGTCAGCTCCAATTCTTCACCTCCTCAAAGCCACTACACGTCTGCGCTGTCGCCCGACTGAGCTTTATCTCGGTGCTGCAACTGCTCGAGGACGGCTCAGTTTGAACGTGTTCTGGGATGAGAATGTTTACAAACGGGAAGTTGTGGAGGAGTGGTTGGACGAAGTGAGAGGAGCTACGAAGTGGTTTTTAGGCACAGGTGAGGCGGAACTCGGGAAAGGCGGAAGTGTTGCTCCTCCGGTTGTAGTAATGGCAAAGCTGTAGCATTGTACCGACTGTCGATCAATTATGCTGCAAATCGGAACGTCTTCTTGTTATTTATTTTCGATGTAGCATTCTTCGCCAACCATGGTTCCCTGCGTGAATACTTACTATATTGAACTGAACTTTTGCTTCTCGAGCTTCCGTTTCAATGAAATCAACCTGTATAGCGGACGATAAGTGCGAGCAAATAAACAACAGTAAACCTATACCTCAAGACTTGGCTTCAAAGCTTCGCGTTTCCGAGTCGTTATAACCGGTTACGATACTCTCAAATGTCTAGTCCACGATGCTCCCTTTTCGTACCTAATGACACAGGGTGCAAATCTCCATAAGTTGCTGCCACTTACTGAAGACTTTTGGAAAATTGATGTAAATTTCCGATAAGATAAGATTTGTGACTTATGGAAAGTATTACGTAGAACTTATGGAATAAAACTTCCATAAAAGGAAATTTATTTGCATAAGTTCATCATAAACAACAAGATAAGTAGACAATCTTATGCTTTAGCCATTTTATGTTAATTCACCGTAAGTTTCTCATAAGCCACAAAAACTTATGATAATTTGCACCCTGTGTGATAGTCCTGGGTTTTGGGATGGTTCCGCGCAAATCCATCTTTAGTCTAAGATCTGAACGGTTCCGAACCGTGACAGCGAACATCGGAAAAAACGAAGACAGAGCGTTAGGCGTGAGTGTGTTCATAAGTGTTTTAGCGGCCCGGACCGCAATTCTCAATCACCCACCTCCATCAAGTGCGCCGTTCAACAGACCATGAGATGTGGTTTCGTTACTGTTCATCTATTCGGTAGTTCCAAGTTCCACAAACTCTTTGATGCCAATGTGTACAGAAGAGCTCAACCAATTCTAATGCCATCTTTCCTTCTTCCCCCAATATCCACCCGGCCATTCTTCTTTGTGCATGACCTCAGTCATCTGGTGCAGTTTTATACG
This sequence comes from Lentinula aff. lateritia, assembly GCA_027886305.1. Lineage (NCBI taxonomy): Eukaryota > Fungi > Basidiomycota > Agaricomycetes > Agaricales > Omphalotaceae > Lentinula > Lentinula aff. lateritia. Next base: position 18,225 of record MU795358.1, on the reverse strand, counting down.
GTACATGTATGAGGCAAGTAACGAAACTCTAGGACATTAGGGAATGCAGACATATATAAGGCCCCACTCGATGTATATCCCTCTGTACATCTTGATACCATGCTCGAAATAATGGTTCGAATCACGACGACAAGCTTGCTACTGCTGCTTTTATCCCGATTCACGCAAGGCGGGGATGTCTCTTCCACTACCGAAACATCTAACACTTGCGTCGTTGTCCCTGCACCTAATGGAACTGACTCTGCACCAGCTATAATTGATGCATTCGAACGTTGCGGACGGAACTCTGATTCCTCTTCCAAATCTCGTGGCAGAGTCGTCTTTACAAACACGACATATACTGTCGCAACAGTGATGAACACTACTAACTTGTCGAACCTCGACATCGATCTGCAAGGAATTCTCTCTTGGGACAATTCCAACCTTACATACTGGTTGAACAATTCTCTCCCGGTTGGTTATCAGAATCAGACTAGCGCATGGCTTTTTGGGGGCGAGGATATCAGATGGGACGGCCATGGTCATGGAACGTTGAATGGGAACGGGCAAGTATGGTATGATTTCAACAATGGAACGAGCAATTTAATTGGGAGACCTCATCAAATTACCATTACCGGAACAAAGGACAGTGTTTTCGAAGGAATCCGATTTATCCAGAGCCAGATGTGGTAAGCCAGTATTAGTGTACTGAAGCACCAAATCGGCGAATTCTCATCTTCCTACACAGGACGATGACAGTGATCCATTCAGAAAACATTCTCCTCGAGAATATCTACGTCAACAACACCGATACTGAACATGGTCCTGGATTCAACTACTCTCTCATCGTCAACGTGAGCCCGCTCTGAAATATGTCCCATTACATTTCACCCCTTGCCTCGCAGACGGACGGCGCGGACACGGTGTACGCCAACAACATAACTTTTCGTGGCTGGACAGTGGAAAACGGCGACGATTCAATTGCAATGAAAGCAAACAGCACGAACATCTTGATCGAAAATTGTAATTTCTACACCGGACTTGGTGTTGCAATTGGTAGTATTGGTCAATATGGTAAGCATTTCAATATCTATCTTCACTCGCTTCACTTTCAATGCTCCACTGTCAGACGGAGCCTTTGAGACAATCCAAAATGTAACCGCCCGCAACATTTCCATCACCAACATGCCCTTCGGTGCCTATGTCAAAACCTGGACCGGTATATCCACTGGCTACCCACCCAATGGGGGTGGTGGAGGCTTAGGTTTCGTCTCCAACATCACATTCACTGATTTCACCCTCCACAACGCCACTGGTATATTCTTGATCACACAATGTACGTCGTACAATGGAATTACAGGAAACTGCGATACTTCGAAATTCAATTTGAGGAATATCAAGGTGGAAAAGTGGAAGGGGTTCGCTAGTAGTGCTGTAGTGGGGAGTATGCAATGTAGTGCGGCGAGTCCATGTACGGGGATCGAGATTGAGGATGTGGAGAATGGAATTGTGGATCCGGTGAATGGGACTAGGCCGGTGAACTACCTGTGTGATAGTGTGGTGGGTCCTGTTGGATTTAATTGCACGGGTCCCCCGTGGGCGGAAAGTAACCGGCGTTGATAACGATTCGGGAAGTGTGTACACAGGCACCTATATGTACCTATGAACAGACCGCTTTTCTATTCTATTTCTGATTTCAGAAGTACATAGTCCTTGGTGGCAAGATGGTTCTGCGAGGATCGAGATTGATTGAAGCAGGGGTGTTTATGAGCATGAATGCTTCGAAGGTTGGAGCGAGACGAGGGGGCGGTGATACTCCAGCGCAGGATCATTAACTGAGTACTGTTTGGAAGTTGAAAGTTGAGAATTCGAAGGCGGATTAAGAACAGATGTGGATATTGGTGTTATACATAGACATTGATGTTGGACATATTACTTGATCTTTGTTTTCTTTTGCGGGCGTCGTGATTACTTTGAGCGAGTTGGACTAAGAGCGAGAATTCGAATTACAAGCAAGCAATCGAACGCGTGAACGTGCAGGTCACAGACGCGACGGCAGGTAACCACGAGCGCTTGTGCAACGGATTGTTCAAAAAGCTTGTCCACAACCCCTTCGTTCCTTTTCTCGTCAGTATTCGGATGTCAGTTAGATCGCTTTCGAGTCACAGCACCTCTGCCTATAGTATTATCCACGGCTTTCCAGAGGAGGACCTACGTCAGCAGGGTAAGACAATCCAGGCTATTTTCCCGCTGGACTTGGGCAGCCCCTCGAAGGTGGTCGTTTTTCTATCGTTCGAAAATTAGGATGGGGTCAGTACTGAAGTGTTTGGCTGGCAAAAGACAAAAAGTAAGCCTCATCAATTCCCCTTCTTATACAATCATGGTACTCTTTCCAGGGAAGATCAATTCATGGCTCTGAAGATTCTTACGTGCGAGTCAACCAAATCTCTGCAGGCGTCCGATGCAAAGAAGCGATCGGACGAACTCGATATGCTTCAAAAGATCGCCACTGCTCAGCCTAGTCATCGCGACTTTGAATACAACCTCATTTTGCACGACTCATTTGAGTTCCAAGGACCTCATGGCCAACACATATGTCTTGTAGCAGATGTTCTTGATTATAGCGTAGGACTACATTCGTCGATTGGGCGATGATGGTGATCGTCATCTATGGCCTTGACAAAGTGTGTCACAAAGCAAATACTATGCAGTCTCGAGTATCTGCATGATGTCTGTGGGATTGTGCATACTGGTACGTGACATTGAATGGAGTCTCTAAAGAAAAATAATGATTTTGTGTTGTAGATATCAAACACGATAACATCCTGTTTCGTCTTTCAGATGTTGAAGCTATAGTGGCTCATGGACTCACTACTGAACCTTCCGTTTCCTATGATGGTGGCCCAGGAGTCATCGTTGTACCGTCCTTTTCTCAACCTCTTCCCCTATCACTGGAAGATACAACACCTACTACACATCTCAAAGCTGTACCTGCTGATGCTGGTTACTGTAGGTTGTTTGCTACTAACATTGAATGAAGATAGCTCACCACACTTTGTACTTGAGCTCATTGGCAAGACCGGCATTTCCAGTAATTGATTCAGCCAGATGCGCTTAGATCACCCGAGTCTATCCTCGGTTACCCTTGGGGGACATCGGCAGACATCTGGAACCTAGGTTGTCTAGTGAGATCTGTTTTCTATGCGTAATTTGCCACCATAGGTCTAAATTCTGTAAGTTACGGAGTTTCTTATGCGCTTCTGGCTCTTTGAGTTCTCCAGTCACCGTGACAAGTGGGGTGCGGAGGAAGATCATCTAGTGAGGATGACAGAAGCTCTTGCGACTAACTTTGACCCAACTTTCCTTTCCAAGTGCAAATACAGTCAAAAGTTTTTCAATTCGGATGGTAGGTCATGGGTTATCTTTCCTTCTGCGTGTGTCCCTCTTGGATTGATGCGTGGTCTAGGATGTTGGAAAAATTTCACGTCCCATAAAGAACCTACTTGGGTTCTAGAAGAGCTTCTTGCAGAGTTTGCCTTCGTTGACCTCGGAAAAAATGGTGTGAAAGCCGCAGGGCAGTTTTTACGCCGATGCCTGCGACTGATTTCCAGAGGAACGAGCGAATGCACGAGAACTGTTTGAAGACCCTTGGCTTGCCGATGATTGAACAATCGTCTGTAAATCAATTCTGCACTAACTCTCATATTAATGATGACTCTCAATCTTGTATAGTGAAACTGACTTCACAAAAAGGAGTACCATCTACAAGAGCAAACGTGGTGCGAGTCAGAGTCGGAGTAGTAGATATATAAGAACGGTAGAACATACTGTAGGTCATACACGGCAGCACAGAAGCATGAGGTAGAATACACGGCAGCACAGAAGCATGAGGTAGAAGTGAACAAGGAGCACAGTTACAAAGAAGAGGTGTGGCCAGACAGGCAATGGCACAGGCAAAGTCGGCTGGCGCCCAGGCATGAATACCAGCCGACCTACCTGGGCACACAGCACACAAGTGTAGTGGCACAGACATAAGGACAGGGAACAAAAAGCACAAGCACCGAAAGCGTGGGGTAAAATTTCCGCAGCATCGTAACAAATGACCTTTGCACGCAAGGTGAACAAGAATGGAAAAAGGCTCTTCATTAACTCCAACGGATAACGATTTGTCAATGGCGACATTGAAATAACAGACGTTAAGTATAAAGTAAACAGAGAACATTTTAATTTTATATATACCCAGATAATGACCAAACCAAACGAAAAAGTAAGTGCAGGTTCCCTATCGGGAACATGCGTAGGGACTTGGGTGCAGGAGGAGGAGTAGGAAGGGTGGGAGTGAGGAGAAGGTGTAGGGAAGAGGCATCAGTAGATGGGGAAGGGAGGCTCGAACCAAGCAAGTCTACAGGTCTCGGACCGAAGGAGAGGGTCTCGGACCAAATGAAGTAGGGACAAGAATGTGGGCGATGCGTGGAGGAGGTCGTACGTACGTACGTACAGAAGATAAGACGGCAGGGATAGCTTACTCAAAACCTCTCAGGCAAAAACGATGAAGTCTCTCTTTTCGTCTTCTTCCTCTTGGTCATCACCCCAATAACGACTGAGATCGAACCAACCACCATGGGCGTGTCTGTGTCCGTGACCTAGAGCGACCCCTCCAAATCCATTTGTGTGCCCACCTTCCATTGCCGAGGAAGGGACGGAGTCAGGTCCTTCAAATCCCTCAAATTGATCGACACCACCTGAACCATTCGATAACCCATCCATGCCCTCACTGACACCGATCTCACCCAATACATATGACGCAGCGACGGGAGCCGGGCTCGAATCTTGCACCGAGAAATCCAAATGCGGCCGTCTCGACGTCTGTGCCATCCGGTGAGTGACGACGTGGGTGAGCATTACGAAGAGGATGAGGAAGAGGATGAGTAATGTACGAGCGGTTTGGGCGCGTAAACCGAGACCGAATGAGGCGTTAGGATTAGATTCAGCAGCGACAGCGGCTTTGGTCCAACTAGGTCAGAAGAAAAAAGAGAAAGTATAAACTGGTTGTTATGCGTACAACATGAATGAATGAGGAAGACTTACTACAGTCTAGCGCCGAGCCTTTCGAAGAAACCAGGTTCTTTTGGCGGGGCAAGGAAAGCAATACTGTAGTCGTGTGCAGAGGAAGGCGAGGACGGGGTGACTATGATTGCTGGCAGAGGTGACTTTTCTGACGCGAGCGGCAGAGAGAGATCTGTCATGAACGAATGGGAAATATTGATGGTAGTGAGTATGGTAGTTAAGGACTTGGGTTGAAGCTATCATTGTACCTAAAGGCGCAGGTATAAGAGTATAGTCCAAGCGCTGTGGTAAGCGGTGAAGACGAGGCGCTGAAAGCACAGCAGCAGGTCAAATTAGCACAGGCATGGACCAATAAACGAATGTTCTGCATACCAGGTTGACGAGGCATACTATCTTCGATGTACTACGTGTTCTGTAATTCTGTCTCTAACACCGTAACAAATCGAAGGGCCAAACAAATAGCTGTTTTGTGGTAGTGAGGTGTGTGAGGAGTTATAGGGTAGATTTAAAACCCTATACAAGCCGAATCAAAGAACGTAGATTGAGCAAAGGAGCGTGTAGGAGACTAGCAACGTAGGCCAGAAGAGAAGCGGCGAAGGTGGTCGATTGGAGAATCCGAAAGACGACGAAGACAGAGGAAAGATGGAAAGACAAAGCAAGGAACGGAAGAAATTGGTGGAAACGATGGGAAAATTGATCGATTGATCAACATTCAATGCATATCGGCAAACACCGAGATTTGCGAGATACAATCCTCTCAAACCCAAGGAAAGTATGCTCGGATTTCGTAGGTAGCAAACATAGAAACTAAATTTGAACTATCCAGTTAATCAATTCAGTAAAAACAATTTGGGCAATACGATCACAGACCCCGTAGCTCAGTGGTAGAGCGTGAGATTCCAGATAGGTTGAATTTCCTCAAGGTCATCCGTTCAATCCGGGTCGGGGTCATGTGTTTGTATTTTTGTATTTTTAAAAACTTGATTAGTTGCTGTACAGTGTCAGTATGTAACATTGCGATATATGTTACATGTCTTTGACCTCCTGAACGCTCCTAAGCTGTATGTCTTTTTCTCAAGTAGGCGGCCATCCAAACTCGATCCAATTGACCGAAGATGGGTCACTCCTCATCAAACCGGCGTTACCATTAGAACATGAATTTTACACACTCATGGCGCAAGCCAGGGCTATGGATACAATGGGTCTGGCAGGAGGTGAGGGAGATGGGGTTGGCAATGAAGGAGCACCAAACGAACGGACTGCACACGCTCTCAAGAACATTAAACGATTGAGCAGATTCGTGCCAGACTTCTATGGGACATTGAGGGAAGAAAATATCGATGTCGAGACGTTGGACGTGGATTCGAAGGACATTGGTGAAGGAGGCATTGGAGCGATGATGTTAAAGAATACATCGAATGCTATGGTCGACGCTGAGCCTGTTGCCCGAAACAAATCTTCACGTCAGCATCTAGTGTTATCAAATCTGCTCCACTCTTTCACTAAACCCAACGTCCTTGACCTCAAGCTCGGCACTGTCTTGTATGATGAGCTAGATGTAGAATGCAGCGAGGCCAAGAAGGCTCGGATGATAAAGACGGCCAGAGAAACAACCAGCGGAGTGTGCGGGGTACGAATAACTGGATTTCAAGTAAGGCACTGTCCTTCAACTTTTATTCGTTTGTGCCTGCTAATAATCATTGTACACTCTTTGTGTCACAGGTTCATCCTCAACCTTCCGCAGTTTCTAAACAACTCACTCCAATAATTACAACTAAATCATACGGCAAGTCACTCAAGAAAGAACAGCTCCCTGAGGGAACGAGGAGAGTCTTTCCAGTTTTGGGTGAACCTGTCCCCATCGCTATCACTGAAACTACGTCTGCTGCGGGATCTACTTCGTCTTCCGGCTTATCCACGCCATTCGAAGCCTACACCTCCTCGACCGCTTCCTCGAACGCCCCATACTCCGCATTTAAACAGCCTCGCACAGACCTTGGTCTTCCTCCTGACCTTCTTCTTCCGATCTTACGCTCGATCCATACATCGCTTACACACCTCCACTCAATCATGAAGGAAGTCGAACTACGCATGGTCGGAGGCAGTCTGTTGGTCCTATGGGAAGGAGACGAACAGAGGGCACGGGAGGGAGTTGAGTGGATGAAGGAGAGAGAAATCAAGATTACGGAGAGAATACGACAGGAAGCTGATGTCGAAGAGAATGAAGACGATGATAGTGAGTATCTTGACAGCGACGATGATGACGAAGGAGACACGTCCAGTGACGAAGACGACGAGAATGTGTCTGCGCACGAACCTAGCGCGTCAACAGACGAGACTAACATCGCTTCGAAATCGAAACCCAAACCTTCGTCAAAGTCCCATCGCCGGAAGCCGTCTGCACCATATGCTTTATCCCTCATCGACTTTGCGCACACACGATTCGTTCCTGGACAAGGTCCTGATCTTGGAGTGTTACTGGGGTTGGACACGTTTGCTAAGCTGATTGAGGGACGAATTCTAGAGGTTGAGGATATCGAGGTAGGAGGACAAGGCTTGAGATGAGGCAAGTAGAGTAGTTATTTATTTGTTACAGACATCTGCTGTGAAGATCCATGAATTCTCTGCGATGAAAAAAAAAAAAAACTATAGCTTCCGACAGGCACATTCCGACACGGGGAATCGAACCCCGGGCTATCGCGTTCGATCAGTGAGAGGCGATAATGTTAGCCACTACACCATATCGGATTATATTTAGTTGCCCCATTCTGCAACCACATCAGTACGCACGGTACACAATGCTGCAGGGAGGACAAGCAACGAAAGGTCAAACAGGTTACCTTGTATAGAGTGAAGTAAAATTACCCTGTGTAAAGAATTCCGACCAATATCGAGTGCCCGTCTGTGGAGGCGCCTCGCATTCCCCCAGAAGTCCCTCCCCTCTCCTTCTGGCGATACTATGAAGCTACAGCATTCTACTACATAGTAGGGTAGGTCCCGGATGCTCGGTGACGGATCGGAAACTATTCCTATGACTTGAGGAGATTTTTTGAACACCAAGAATTTCGGTTCAACGGGATTATAGTAGCGGAAAGGTTCAGAAGCATCCGAGGCTACAGTGTATGTACAGGTCTGTACAGGTATGTATGTACTCACCGAGAAATAGAAATATTCGTCTTCTGAATGTTATCTTGTAATTCTGTGATTTTACAATAGATCACTTATGTATATGTATAACGGCGTAACAGCGTGTTCTACCGTTGAATAGAGTACATACAATTTTAGATTTTCAAGATATCGGACTTGAAAGAGACAAATGGGTGAGGAGAGATGAGAGCTCGAGGAGAAGGCTACGGAAACAGGGCGGGGAGGAAAAATTCTGAATGGAAAGAATATTGTGACAATCGACAGGAAACAAATGGGACACAGAAAACAGGCACTCGGAGGGGGAGTGGGAGACGATTTAGATGAGGGAACGATGGATGGGGGGAGGGAGTATGAGAACGAATCGGGACCGAAATCAAGGTAAAGTAAAACGTTCATATTCTACTCTACTTGTAGGTAAACATTGGGTGGGAGAGGGAGAGCGGGAAGAGGAGTAAAGGTGCGATAAAAAGTCACTGCTGCCTACAGCCACGAAAAAAAACCATGTCCTGATATATACTTGGCGTATCGAGAGAAATATCGAGTCGAATACATCATTCACAACGCAAAAAAAAAGCCGTAAGCCCAACATATGTAAACCCACAGCCGACGAAAAAAAGGAACAAAGATGTGGATACAAGAAACAAAGATGCTTGTGGAGATCCTGCTGACCAGGCGGTTTCGGCATGATATGGGGGGACGGAAGGAGATTGGGAGTTGGAGAGCGGTTACATTGTCAATTGACAAACGAGGTGACAGGAGAGCGAGGAGCAAGGCAGAAAAGAGGAGGATCATATAATCGTGGAATGAAGATGGACCATACGATTTGTAGGGACGATGAGGAATGGACATGAGAACCGCAACACGGTCGAGGAACGATGTGTCCTCAACGAAGGAAACTGCTCAATACCCATACCCGCCTGTCTGCTTCGCCGCGCCCGCATTGACAGTCTGAGAAACCGCTACACCACCTCCCTTGCCAGAAGTGGCCACGCCCATACTAATTGGCACTGTCTGTGATGCATTGGATGAAACTGTTCCTAGACCATCGTTATTCAGCCCTTCCAGGAACTCGTTTCTTGGGACGAAGTTGCTCTTACCTAAATTTATCAATCCCGCGCCTGTTCCTGCTCCGGGTCCTCCGACACCAACACTGCTGATGCCCGCTCCGCCCACCAGGGCCGAAAGACGGGAGATCTCTTCTCTTGAAGAAACGAGAGCGGACGTTAGTCGCTCGTTTTCTTGAGAAAGGTATTCGACTTTTGCTTGCAGTTGAGCGAGCCAGGCCTTTTTACGCTGTCGGCATTTGAGGGCAGCTATTGGGTCATGATTTAGTAAAACGGTTCACAAGCCAAAGACGTAAGACGAAACGGTATGACCTACCCTGTCGATTCCTTTCTAAAAAGTTCTTCCTCTTTTCTTCCTCTGTCTCTGGCTTTTTGTTCCTACCTCTTCCTCCTGTTGTCGTTTGCTGCTGTTGCATCTCCCGCATCACTTCGTCTTCGTCATCGTCATCTCCATCATCTTCAGGATCGAATTCCTCAAACTCCGGACTCGCCTGTTTTCGTCTACCACCTGAGGGTTTGGTACGTTTCGACGACCGGTTTGTGATCGCACCGGAATTGCCATTTATCGCTTCTGAGTTTTTCCGTTTAGATCCACGTTTACCGGTTGCACCGTTCGAATTCCCATTGGCGTTTGTCTGAGCGGAGTTCGCTCTCGCCTGCTCTTCCTCTCTCTTGGTAAGCTCCTGATGAGCTTGGCTGAGAAGAAACAGACCGTTGGCAGCCGTCGACGTAGCATTGTTCGCGCTATCGAGGTATGAATTGTTGTGTGGGTTGGCGTTTTCGTTATTCGAATGGGTATGGGAGTGATGGAGATGTGAAGGTACTGTGGGCGGGTTGGTATAAGAGTTCTGTTGCTGCTGGCCTTGCCCTGGCTGACCCTGACCTTGGATCTGGCCTTGAGAGTTATTCAAGACCCCAGTAATGGCGTTGAGCGTATTAGGTGTAATGGTGCCTCCAGGTCCGACACCATTGACGCCATTCAAGCTATTCATACCACTGTTATGCATCAGAGCTAGGAAGGCAGCTGTACCTGGAGAAGCAGGGAACGATACTGGACCACCGACGAGTGGTGTAAGACCCGTCCCACTCAAGCCATTCAGTGCCGGAGTCAAACCTGTTCTGGGAGTCAGACCCGTGCGTGGAGTAAGACCAGTACGGAAGGAAGAGGGGTCGAATTGCAGTCCTGGTGGTGCAAGAGTTGAAAGAGGATTCGAGAGATTCGAGGAAGGGGCATTAGGATCCTGAGGTCCAGTTAGCATGGCTGGGCTCAACGGTCCACTTCTCAAACTCGAATTAAAGCCAGCTGCAGCCCAAGGATGTCCAAATGAAGATGATTGATCAGCTGGAGAGGATATGGCTGCGACTGGAGGGAGCATAGGTCGAGGAGATATGCTACCATTATTCGAGACATTGGAGTTGGGAACGGATGCAGTTCGGCTTTGCGGGCGTTGCTGGTGGTCATCGGCGTCCCGATCGGCAGATGAGCCGGATTTAATAGTGAGGATGGATTCGTTAGATGGAGGTCCAAGATCATGCTCTATCTGGACTTTTTTATTATTTTTTCCTTTTCTGCCGGTTTTGTCTTTTGATGCTCGTTCTCCACGGACATTCGAGTGGTTGGCAGACCTCGGAGCAAAACTCTGCTCAAATGGATTTGGTTCCAAGTCAAAGTCAGAACGATTTTGACGCTGTATGGATGGAGGCTGCTTTGGAGATGATGAAGACGCCGAGGGTGGTGGTGAGCCTGATATGCTTCTCGGTTTTGAGACCATGATATGCTGCTATATGACAATGGTGAGCATTCATACATTGTACATATAATGTACGAGACAATCAAGATTGTAGAACGAGAGCGGAAGTGCAGATGGTTATTTGTTGGATTGAGCATGCAACCTACGCGCACAACAAACAAAAAAAACATTCGACGACGATAAGCTCAACAACATAGAAACAAAAAGGTAAATCATATAGTGTCGTCATCACTTTCGAGGTTATACCCCACGACGACAAAGCTCTGCACCGAGAAAATCAAAGAAAATGTAACGAATAATGGGCATTTACCTTGAATACAAAGTGTGACGCACTTGCTCTTTCGTTCTCTTCAAATTCGTTGAGAGTGACGTTGTACGGTCTGGAGCTCTTAGGGTGTTTGGAAAAAAAAGGAGATGAGAGTTATGACGAAGGCTGACGTCGTTGAGTGCCTCAATCGCCAATGTATATATCCTGTGTATGTAATCAGAACAGAATTCAATCCGGGAAAGGCAAACAAAGACAAGTAAACAAGCCTGAGATTTGCAATTCAAGATTCTACCGAAGTTCTCACGCGTTACGCGCCGCCCTATGAACGTTTACGACGGCGCTCAGCGCTCAACCTCGACAAACCGACTGGAACAAGTACAGAGTGCTCAGAAGGGCGCACAGGACATTGGGTCCAGCAATGGCATTCGAAAAGTCGGAATAAAACCCAGATGAAATTGCCCAGCTGTAACCATTAAGTAGCTTCCGTCAACATTTCAGCCTCGAGGCAGAGAAAAAATTAGAAATTAGTTCTTCCGTAACGATCCGCAAACCTACGTGCTTTTGAAAGTGTATGGTCGTACTTGCGTACTGTATGTAGTTCGCACACGGATTGTGAGAGAAAGTATGTAAGATTAATCCGTTGTTTGTGGTGAAGGAGAAGGCATGAATAATCATGTAAAAATTCCAAAAAGCGACGGACGAAAAATGTAATGTCTCTTGACCCCGACCCGGATTGAACGGATGACCTTGAGGAACCTCTAATACTCTGGAATCTCACGCTCTACCACTGAGCTACGGGGTCTATGAAACCTTACTAGGTACGAATGTCCTCATTGAGAGCGGTTCTGTGAGTACAAAGCAAGCCATAGCAAAAAAACAAAGCGAGGTGCGAGATAACAAGGATGACTAGAGCGAGAACAAGCCATGGTTATACATAAACGGATACAGAATATTCCAATGAAAGAACCAAAACAAGAAATGGGAAGAGAGGAAACTATGTATGTAGAAGGGAGAAAGAAGATGACACAAGTGTTCAAAGGGAAAATGCAAAACATGAATGTTGTATCGAACCCCAACAACACCCTTAACATCACCTTGTCTCCGATCAATCCAATCGTGCTCGTTTCTGCTTCCCATGAATTTCCACATCTACGTCCCCGACCCCATCTTCATCACGCCCAAACCCACGTCCTGAGAACCCAAGCCCCCCAAGTCCACTATACACCAAATCCGATACCTTCCTTGTTTTCCTCTCGCTCCCATTTGCATGTCCTATCTTCGGCGTATTTGGTCCTCCTATTCCTCCCGAAGGTGTACGATACACGGACCCACTAATATCCACACCGCCAACTCCAGTCTTTCCATGCAAACTCATACCCAACATCTTTCGTTTATCCGAAACCGTAGAGGGACTTTTCATTGTCCCAAGAGTAGCGATAGTCGACATTTGTTGTGGTAATTGTTTCTTTCTAGGTGAACGCCGCAAAACCTTTGCAACTCGCGTTACCCCGAATTCATCTACCTCGGCTTCAGCAGTTTCGGTTTCCGCCTCAACTTCTTCGTCGATGTTTCCCAGGTCTTTTCCAAATCCGTGCCCATGGCTTGTACTAGAAGACAGCGGAGCAATGAAGACATATTCCGAATCTGAATGGTCTATCGGTTCCCGACTGACGCTGCGTTTTCGTTTCGAGCCTGTCGAGGATAACTGAGAGGTCCGCTCAAGCTCGAGTCTCGTATCTGCAGAGCTTGATTTCCGGGGACTTTCCAGATTAGTGTTGGGATTCGAGCTGGAGTTTTCCTTGCTCATCTCCTCGTGTCTGGATATTGAATGAGACGAGCGGTGAGATTTAGACGACCTGGACGATTTCGACTTGAGCTTCAACTCCTCGCCTTCCCGGGGGTGCTGTCTCTTCGGCGTCGGGACGTACGATTTGCCGTTTCTGACTGCCCATTCGACGTCGATAATGCTGCAAATTTGACAGACGTAAGAAAAGGCAGTGTGAGTGAGGAGGATGCGAACGGGCAGAGACAAAAATGGAGGACGCACCGTTCACTCAGTCTCGTATTATCTGGCACAAAGAGCGCAGCATGTCGATAGAGCGAAAGCGCCGTGGCGAGATCGTTTCTACACCAGGGATCAACAGTGAGCTTGAGCTAGTAGATGATTTTAAACAACCTACTTCGCACTATACCCTCTCGCAAGATCGACGTAAATCTTTCCCATCTTCTTCCTCTCAGCAAGACTCATTCGATCCACCGACTCTGCATCGTCTGTGGAATCCAACAAGCCCGCAGCGGCCGTAGTAAGAGAGATTTGCGAGTTCCGTAGAATATCTGAGGTCCCAGAAACGTGCGCAGAGGAAGACATCGACATCGACTCTATTCCTGGACCAGACGCCGATATTGACAAAGAGGTTGAGGATGAGGTGGAAGCTGTGAGCATTGAAGCTGAACCATCTCCAATGGTAGCACTGCTACTGGTACTAGCGGCAGCAGAAGTAGAGGTAGATGAAGAGGCAACAGCTAACTGGGCCTCCAAATGCGCAATGTGCTCTCTATAATTTCTTTCTATATCGTCCATCTTTCTTTTCTCCTCGTCATTGTTGTTGTCGTCGCTGTCTCCGGGTATCCTATGGATCTCAGACCCAATTGAATCTATTTTCATTGGCGAGGTATTCTGATCGACGTCCATAGCTTCGACCACGAGTAATTCGGTTTCCACCTCAGCTTCCTCCACTTCTACTTCTATCATTTCTTTTTCTTCGACGTTTCCAGTTGTGACCATCTCCATAATCACATCAGCTGTATGAGTCTCATGCTTGGAGGTTGTCGAAGAAGACGGAGTAATATGCGGTCGCGATTTCTCCTGCTGAAGTTGCTTCTCTCTCGCCTCTTCCTTTTCTCTCCTTTGTGCTTCCTTCTCTTCTAACCTTCTCTTCACTTCTGCCTCGACGGCCTTGTTGATTCTCTCATTCAAATCCGCTTCATCAATCCCGGCCTTCACGCCTGAACCTCCAACACCAACACCAGCAGCAGGGCCGAGCCCAAAACCACTCAACCTCGAGTGTCCACCAGATCCATACGAAGGAATCCTCGATCCGGGAGCAGGAATATGTGACGCAGAGACACGTCGACTCTGGATCGAGGTCCGTCTCATCAACGATCCTGTGGTGGGGAGGAAGTCCTTCTCTTTGACGACTTCTATGGGAGCAGGCTTTTCGCGCTCGTTCACGACCGTCTTAGTCTCGATGTTCTTCGTTCGTGAGGCGAAACTACATAGATAGATAGAGTATTTTGATCAGCAAGAAGATGGCTTTAGACAGATGCTGAAACGCGTAGAAGTTAACTTACTTGAGCGTGTTCAGCACGTCTGATCGAAACTTGACTCCCGGAGCCAAATTACACAATAAAATCGTCTTGCCTAGCGCTTTACCTCCAAGTGAAGCAGAGAGCAGGCGAGTGAGGTTAGAGTCACGGTAGGGAATACGGGACTGCGTTCACTTTCTGAGCGAACAAAGAAAGAACTAATCAAGAAACGGGGAGTACGTACGGCACCGGTATTTAACGCATGTACAACTTGCCCAAGCGTTGATAGGGATTTGTTGATCGCTGCAGATTCAGCGAGACGGGTTGGATTTGCTAACGAGTTCCCGGTATGCTACGAAGCAACGGAGAAATGATATGCGAGATGAGCTGGGTGAAAATCGTTCCATCGTTTTGTACCGACCTTGTTATTTTCTGATCCAGCCAAGTCAACCAAGTTAATTTTGCCGTTGTAGGCTGAAAGATAATCATGAACAAGGTCCAGATATAACAACAGCAGTTGGACGTACTTATTTCTCGAGTTTCTGATGTAGGTGCGGCAATTAGTTCAACTTCTATTGACAGCATTGCATGCGAGCGAGATGAAGCGCGATTGAGGAGCGTTGCGCCAGTGGTTCGATTTTGTGAAGCGGTTCTAGACACACACAGATGGGCAAGGGGGAAGGAAATCAAAACAAAAAGCGGTCCCACCGAAATACGTTCTTCCAATCATCGAAGGACTTGATCGGTACCCTGGTCAGTCCGACTACAAACGTCTCGCCCTTCGCATTCGTTCTGATTGGTAGCTTTTCGTGAGTCCGCTGAGAGACCAACAAGTCGAACGCATCGTCCTTATACAACTCGAGGTAACTCATGTGGACCTCGAAACTCGAAATCATCCCACTCTCCTTTCCTTCCTCGCTCATCTCAAATAGGACCCGCACAGAACGAGGAATAATGCCAGGCTCCGCGGGCGATCCTTCCATCGTATGCGTCTTCCCAGACGACGTCGGTCCATAAGCGAGGATTGTCAAGGTATGACCTTTCAACAAAGGCGCAAGATGTGGCGCCACAGCTGTGTCAAAAAGTTCTAGTTGGGTCGTATCAGGTCCAAAGGCTGTATGAAATGCCGTTTGCGAGTTTTGGATTTGAGTTGTACCAGTCTTTGTACCAGTTGAGGATACCGAGACCCAGGAAGTAAACGGAATGGGTCGGGCAGCGGATAAGGTGTGGTCGGCGGGAATCGGAACGACAGAGAGGGCATCGTCAGTGTGCTCATTGAGGAGCGGAGGTCGTATTCGAGCAACGATTTGTACAGGCTGTGTACTCATCGTTGAAGTAAGAGTTGTATTCAACCGTACAACGAACATGTGATCGTAACTTTCTCACAGTGTGATCATTCAAAGTCGACGTTGATTTCTCAATACTACAGTGCATACCACGAACGCGAACTATTTCCGGGCTTTCAACACGCGATATAACTGTACGAATGCCTTCCCTATGCTCTTGGCACAGGTATTACCGACGTGCAGGGAAGGGATATGTCCTCCCTGATGGAGGTTTCAAGATCTACAACAGAAAGGTAAACCACTGATTAGAATGTCGTTCATGCGGTAAATAAACCAGAAGATGCTGAAAGTTTGACCAAAACCTGTGATATATATATATATGTTTATACCCACCAAACCTCGAAGTTGAATCTCGTTCTGTGTAGAGCAAAGCCTAGGTAAGTAATGAACTTCGAACCATCATTGACCAGCTGAACTCACAAAAAATTTCTCTGAAACAGGGCTAGACGTATGCATTCCCCCTAATGCAACTTGTTGGAGAACAACATAGTACCCCATCCACGATGGAATTCGAAGATATTTCTCCGGGTCTTTGTCAGCGTTTAGCTAAACCAATAGATCAATCCGATCGTTAGTACTGAAGTGCTGAATGCCCCAACTAAGATCCATACCTCTAATGCAAATACATCCAGTACCGCTTGGTGGATGAGAGTATTTTGTATTTTCGATACCTTCATTCTCGACTCTCAATTCTTGTTTGTCAGGTAAGGAGGGGTGTGTATCACCTCCGCATCTTCCTCCCCTTTTATACTATGAATATCCTACATTCTACTATGTAAACTCATGCCCTACAGATGAAGAAGATCCCGGATTTAGTCTTTGATCCCTAACCCCCCTAGGCCTATCAAATTGATTTCTTTTGTGGGTGATACATTTCACTTTGATTTGATTGAGGGTGATTAGTTCATTCCTTCGTGCTATGTGTGCTTGATGACTGCTGTAGGTGCCGAATCAGGATTTCAGGTCTTTGGGGTATACAGGGTTTTGCATAATTTCGTATAAGGTAAGGTACTACTCAGAATTTTGTGTTCGAAGTGCCTATTTTCTTTGCCACATGGTATGAGATCTATGAACCATCTATTCTTGAGCTTCGATATAAAGCCTCATTGCAATACTTGCTCAGTCACACTCTTACTATGTCCTGTCATCTCAGTAGTGTCTTCAGTACAACATCAATGGATACATTTTTCGAGAAGGCATGCAGATAGGCTCATGTAACAGTATGATGTAATAATTGAATTTTCTGTGCAGAATAGAATTCTTCGGCTCTACAAAGAATTCAAAGCACTGTTTTCCATATGTACATGTGCAGTCATGTTTCATGAACACTGTCAAGTATTCGAAGCCCTTTCAGCACTGAAAGGATTAACTTGGAGTGCATAACCCCTACAGGACCCCGGAACCTCCTGCAAAACCCCCACATCTGCAAAACCTGTATGTTTGGCTAAATAGCCGAAAGCAGCTCAGAGCACTTCAGAGCACTTCCCAGCAGCAAAAGCACCCAGAGCAGGCTTTGATTTTTGCTTTGGGTGCTTTTGTCGCTGGAGAGCGCTCTCCAGCCAGTATCCTTGCTCTGGCAAGTACACATGTTTTGCAGATGCACCTGCCCAGGCGGCTTAAAGTATGCTAATTTGGATAAGGAACATCACATGGAATTGTAAAAATTGCTCCGAAAATACCAAATTTTCCTTTCCAAGCCTGAAAGCATCTTTCTGTATGTTTTATTGGCTATTATTGCTGCTTCTAGAGCTCTTCTGAGCTTCCTTGCCTGAATTCTGGTGCCAGAGCTCTACCTACCTCCATTGGGCCACCAAGTCAGCAAACACATCTGCAAAACCTGTATTTTCGGCTAAGGGCCCAAAAGCGGTTGGGAGCACTTGCCAGCAGTGAAAGCACCCAGAGCATGTTGCTTTTGGTGCTATCGGCACTAGGATCTGCTGGGATCTGCTCTCAGCCCTTAGCCGAATATCCAGATTTTGCAGATGTCTGGTAGGAGCTTCTCCACATACAAAATATATATCTAAGAATGGAGCTGGAATGAGCCAGGAACAAAACACCTCGTGTCTCTACCAAATAAGGTAACAAACAACAACGGGGTTCTGTAAAAAATAGCCCTGAAAATGGATGGTACCCTAGAACCCTGGATAACTTCGCGTACAGTTGTTCGGGGATTCGAACAATTTTCGAAACGGCCTGTTCGATTTTATTGCCGTTTTCAAAATAGTTGGCGCCTGTTCTCACGACGTCAAATTTTTGCATGAATCAATCCCCACCTCAGAAACACGATTGTGGACTCA
>MU795357.1:0-27459 GCA_027886305.1 Lentinula aff. lateritia | reverse complement strand
CCTCGAAGTGCTAGAGCCAAGGGATGCTTATGAAAAAAGGCATTTTTGACGGGTTGCATATCTTTGCACAGTGCATATCCATAAATACCATAGTAAGCGCTTCTCGGTTGCTTAACGCTCGGCCTGGCCCGAAAGTTCCTTGATTTCCATTGAGGTTTATGTAACAAAACCAAACAGATGTGAAGAAAAATCCACGACCTGCAGACAATTACTGTACACAACAGGCAATAGCGCTGCTAACTCTATGTATCCACCCTTCACTGAACCGGCATATACGATATGACTTCTCAAATATCAAACTGGGATCCCATCCTTCTCATCTCTCAGGCAGGTCCCGTTTCGCTCAATCCACAGACTGAAGCTGAATTTTCGGTTGCCAGATTGTTTCAATGCAAACTCTTCATTATATAACATTATCGATCTTCATTCCGCCACTACTTACAGTATTTGCTGAGCCGACATCTCTTGCATATGAAGGAGGTGCCAGTAACATTGGTTCGTCGACCTTGACTTTTGTGTCGCATTCTTTGTTTACGAGAACCGGATTCAGGAATGATCATGGACTGGAGAGAAATGGCAGGAAGACCCACAGTTCGGGGTATTTATGACAGTGAAAAGTGGGGCTCGTATTCCTGGGCTTGGAGTGGAGGCAAAATATTAGGCTTTACATGGAGAGAAGATCAGCTAAGAGGCGGTATGGACCCCATCCGTGGATGGATTATTGCCTTTTGTTGGATGCTAGCCTGTTCCGCAGAGTACGTCAGCTTCTAAGACATCCATGAATGTTTTTTGTACTCATTTTGTCCTTAAGCATTTATTACCTTTACATCCTCGTCCGCCGACCGCGCCTTATCCTTGATTTCGCTATTACTCTTGCCTTCAATCACCTCGTGTTAACAACGTACTATTCATCATCCGTCCCCACGTCAATATTCTTCTGGGCAGTCGTCCTTGCCGGGACAGCTATGACGGTAGTTATCGCCGAACAGTTATGTGTCAAGCGAGAGATGAACGAGGGCTTGAATGTTGCTCCTGCTCGCGCACAAGAAGAAGACTTGGATGAAATGGAACTGGGGCAACTCCTACCGAGAAGAGATTAGTTCATTACTCGCGTAAGCCCGCGTTGTTCTCCATTCGCCAGGTTTCTTTAGATCATCAGTGGCCATCCAAATTATACATTGTGTCATATGCGAGGCTTGAGCAATACATCTACGGCTTATATGAATACATCGGACTAGTCCACCCTCCAACCATGTATGTCTACATCCACATCTTCGAAGGTCGTCTCGAATGTGTCGTGTCTCATCACGAGCAATAAGGAAATTCATTCTGTTCGGATCCACACAGGTATCGACCTTCCAACACTGTACGTTCACGCCTCATGCCTCTATTTGATTCAAGTCGCAATTGCCATACTCATTTCGCTTTTACTGAAATGAAATTCATATACAGTAATCTTAATCTTGGGTATTGTATACTTTTCGGTGTAACGGGACGTGTTCTCGTTCTTCTTCTGTTTTGACCGCATGTACTTCAATGCTTTGTGTTCTCAATCATGCAAGGAGTGTAAGCGGTTTTCAGAAATTAGCCATGGTGAGCGACTTGTCTGTGGAATAAGCCCTACTTCGACTTACTCCGAATGGGGGAACGGTTCCCATCCAGATGCAGACTACCTCGAGTCAGTTCGGCCCTGCATTTTGAAAAAAATTTCCTTAGTATCCAATCTTGAAGAGACGTGCCCCGTGGCCCTTTCATCTCACGGGAAGTGCTACTAGCCAGTCCTAGTTGGAAATTTCAACAAATTTCTGCACAATATCGGTTAAATGACCATTTTTCTTCCACATGCCACGCAATTCGTCGTATTATTCTACCTTATCAAACCTAAGTTGATGAACTTTCTCCATGATACGACCTTCAGGTCAACGGATATTATACGAAGGTTTTACCCTGCGCTAATCTTACCATGGATTGGTCGAGTGGTCGATGGACGCAAAGTTTTGTTAAATCGCTGCAGGGCCATCTCATCCGATAGCCACCGATTAACTATTCTAGTGGCGGGATCTCAAACCAGGTACTAGGTCCAGTTCTATGTCGGGTTGAAGATTGGAGAACATCCGGCGTACACAACCACGCCACAAAAGTATGTACGCAACTTGGACGCCTTATCCATTTAGTCCCTACTCACAAGTTTTCGTCTGATGTCCTCAATGACCTTATTTTCTGCTTCTCTAATATCTGCAGGATTCGCAGTAATGTTTTCTCGTGCGGGATCTTGTTGGCAACTTCTGATATTATATATCAATGTTGTGCAAGGGCTTTTTCGCTCACATCACCTGCTTGCTTACATGTTACTGTAGATACAGGATTCAGAATTTGACCTCGCGGGTTTTGGCTCTCATGCAAGGGAAGATGGTAAGTAAATTTCTTTTTGTTCCTTTGTTATCCCCCAATCTACGCTGAGCGTTCATGATTTGGATGAATTTTCATTTTACCGTTATAACTGGTAACTGAAATTATTGATCAAGAGGTCATCTCGGACCTTTTAACGAGCTAATCCACGATATGGGGCAAGGTTCAGTCATTCTTCGTTCTGGTGGCGGATATGACAACCAGCGTCACAAAGGTGAGTTGGCGTCTATCATGAGGAGCGACTATCTACACCCCATCCTACCCTTAAATTTCATGAGCTATCACCAAATGACTCTATATGGTCATAGTGAATGGTGTTTTGTTTTCGGTCCCGGTTAATGCGCAGAAGATCCTTCTTGAAAACAGTCGCGAAGTCCAAGGACGAGTTTTTATTCCACTTCAATGCCTTTTGCTTCGGAAGATCAGTTCACATCAGTACCTCATAATCTCCTATAGTTCATTCGTCGTTATCCATTCATATCTCAATTAAGCACTACACAAGGGATCTATAATATTCCATTTTCGCAAGTACAACATGAAATGGAAGATGTGGAAGGGAGGCTGTGGAAAGAAAGAATTATAGCGCATGTGCTTGTGGGAGAGGATTTCAGTGTGACATTGCAAGACAATGAGATTGAAGGCGGTGAGCGGTCCCTATGCTCAAATATGCCATCTCAAGTTCTCCTCTAAGTATTCCAATATTTTCAATCACAGACCTACTCTGTTGCGGAAAGCTCACCCATAACTAGCACCATGTACAACTACCAGCATATCAACAAGCAAGAATATCAGCAAGTCTGCACGGTTAAGTAGTCTCTCAGCTCTCAGTAAGTAAATTGTGTGAATATACCCACGCACTTGTTCACATCAGACGCTTTCATTACTTACAAGGATACTGGAGGATACTGGTGCTTACAGATTTTTTGTCCTTGATGAAATTCGTAAAAGCACCGCGACGGAACGTCGCTATGTTTTGGGAAGATGTCCGTTTTATGCGGAAGCCTACGCTTCGGTCAGCGGGCCGAGTGTCTTGCGTTTCGTTTGTAGGTACAAGGAGGCAAGTAAGTTTGTGCAGGCTCAGCATCGTGTTAAGAGATAGTCATCGTCAGTCATCCTCTGCCTTCTCGTCTGAACACCTCTTCATACATGCTCTTGGTGCCTGTTTTTCGCTTAGGCACGGTTTGCTGCGCGGCCTGAGGCTGCGCCTCTATCTGTCTTCATTTGGGTAAGGGGAACCGGAGATCTTCTACTAATTGATGTTCAGTAAACAATTCTTACCGTTTACAAATTTGCAGATACGGATCTCGAAATCAATGATTGTTGTTGGGGTCTTGAACCGGGCGTCTGGGTTGATGATCTTTCGAAGTGCATGCCAGCCTATACCTATACCCTTATACCTGACCAGAATGAGCCAGAAAGGTGTGTCGAGGGCATTTTGACTCATAATTAGAAAAGCTGTTAATTCAACCGATCAATCTACCCCTCACGTGTCCGTTCTACTTCGCGTATTCGCGTTAAGCTTAGGTTATAGCTTGAGGATAACCCAAACGATGGTGTCTAGGAGTAGCTAACGAAATTGGTCCTCAAAGAACATGTATCAGCATGTATCCCGGATTGTCCGGATTGTGAAGATTGGTATCATTCACTTGATGACTCTTCCTGACTTGTATCATCACTGCGAGACTGATTCTCAGTAGGATTTGTTTGGTACAAGCGGTGCGCGATCCTTCCGAGTCTTGCGATCTGGGCGTCCTGCTTTCAGAATTGCCTAAGAATTACTAAATTGGCTGCTCGGAATCCAACTCATACTGACGAACTGTTGACGGAGAAGGGAAAAGTGCATTTCAATAGACGCATCGGGCTGACATCGGAATTCATACTGAATTAAAGGGACAACTGTAATCTGTAATTGCCGCGGATGCTTGGGCGCTATTACCCTGAAGAACTGACACGAGGCAATTGATGCGTCCGCCCATATAAGGCGGATGTACACTCTTGTGTTGACGTTCCCTCCTTTCGTTATACTCCTCCACCATGAATAGTCTCAAAAATGTATTGTTGCCGCTGTCCATGAATGCTGGCGCCATCCAAGATACACTTGTATGTGGCTTATTCACACATTCTGACTGCTATTAATCATGTCGGGCCCATAGAAACTCGTCGTAATTGGGGGTACAGTCGAGACGGCGAGGCGAGCTAGTATGTCTGCGTGGAACGGTTTCGTTGACTGTAGGTCCCTGCCATTACATGTGGAATAAATGTGGCTGAAAGTTGCCTCTCAGCCTTCTTCCTCACTGCTCACTTCAGTCAAGAAGATTATCCTTACGACTGGTGCATACTATTTTCAAACTCCTGACTCAAGACTAACGTGTCTTGTTCTTAGGTTGATGCACTGGCTTTCTAAAGTACGCCACTCTATGAAGCAAGTAAATGACGTTTTTAGCTAATTGGCGCCCACTGCACAGCAACCTGCCTGGGGCCGCAGCAGGGAGTTCGAGATTACCACTCGTTCTGTAGGTAGACACGGTCTTACCCAAACCACTACCGGGGACTTGGAGGAAGAGGAGGATGACGACGACGACGATGCGTTGATTCATGGAAGGAAAAAACGTAAAGTGGCGTTCATGCCTAGCGTCGGTAAGTAGCTTTCGCACTGCCTCCACGTCTGCGCTCATTATATGAACTCCAGATACTACACATACAATTTATTATCGGGGTCATTGGCTAAGAGTACGTTCCAAAGGAGATGACATGTGTTCGTATCTCATACCGGCCTGCTCGCAGATAACTAGGTCCAAAAGATATCCTGATTATGGCCACAGTGGTTCATTAAAGATCAGGTCCGTATTCCGTGTCTCTCGCTTTCTAAAAAAATCTTCCAACGATACTCACGATTCTCGGCAGTGTCGTGGCGCGTAACAATGACATTCTCAAGAAACTGGTCCTTGAAGCCAAGCGTGATTACGAAAAGGATGCTGAGCACCGCGTTCATATATTCATGGCCGATACGTGGGTCCACCTCTTACGTGTATCCATCCCAGTTTATTGAATCCGATATCCCCTTCAGAACCTACGGCTGTTGGAGATGGAACGGCGCACGCCAAAAGCGACCAATGAGCTCGATTGTCCTGCAACCGGGTGTAAAGGACATGCTTTTAGCCGACTGTAAAGATTTCCTGTGTTCAGAGGAGTGGTGAGTAGTCTTGCAATATTTATGAAATGAGACTTACGCGCCTATTATCCTTCTCCGTTTAGGTATGCGGAACGAGGTTCGTGTAAATCTCATGTTGAATATGGGCTTGGGTGACTGATGAGTGTACCAGGAATCCCATTCCGAAGAGGTTATCTTCTTCACGGAGTTCCTGGAAGGTAATACGACTTTTAAAATGACTCAATTATACACGTTCTGACCTCCGAACCCGTAGTGGTAAAACTTCTCTCATCCATTCACTCGCCGGTGAACTTGGGCTTGACATTTATGTTGTGTCACTGTCTTCCAAAGGGTCAGTATTATCTCCGCCTCCTTTAATCACGCTCCGCGGCTAATGATTGACGTGGTTAGAATGAGCGATAATACTTTGACAACCTTGATGGGGAATGTGCCTTCCAGGTGAGTGTGATTGTTTCTCTCGAATTCTCCCGCTGTCCTCTATATTCACACGTTCATCTGCCCCTCCCCGCTCTTACCGCTGCAGGTGTATATTGCTTTTGGAGGATCTCGATGCTGCTTTCACCCGTTCAGTCAGTCGTGATTCAACGTCTACAGGCACACCAAAAGAGGCCACAGCATCCACTGGCGCCACAGAAACCACTGACGGATCAACATTATCTTTGTCGGGGCTTTTGAACAGTTTGGATGGAGTTGCGGCTGCAGAAGGACGGTGAGTTTCCGCTGCTGACCTTTCATCTTACGTTCCATGATGTTCATATGGGTGTCAATTTTTTCTTCATCCCTTCCTAGACTTTTGTTCGCAACTACAAATCACATTGAGCGTTTGGATCCGGCTTTGAGTCGACCGGGCCGTATGGATGTGTGGGTCAATTTTACCCATGCCACCAAATGGCAAGCAGAGGGAATCTTCAAGTGCTTCTTCCCCTCACAGCCTGCGAATCCCGTAGCTTCAAATTCTTCCGCCTCTTCGTCTTCTACCTCCGTTGCAACTGGCACCGATGCTTCACAGACGAACCTGCCCATTACAAGGCGTAAATCCGCACATTCAATTCCTCTGCTGACTGAGGGGGAGATATGCACCCTTGCTAAGGCGTTCGCAGATGCCATTCCTGAGGATGAGTTAAGCGTTGCTGCTCTGCAAGGCTATCTCCTTAAGAACAAGACCAGACCACGAGAATGTGTCGAGGAGGTAGCAGAATGGGTTATTCAAGAGCGGGTGACCAGAGAGAAGCTCAAGAAGGAGAAGGCCGAGGTGTGTCTAGCGAAGTGCTTCTGTTCAACACCCCCTGACTTTCATATATAGAAGGAGGCCAAGGAGAAGAAAGAGGCTGAAGAGAAGGAAAAGAAAGAGGTATGCTCCATTCAGAGTATCATTCAGCACAGACGCTGATTGACTTCTAGAAGGAGGAGAAGGAAGCCAAAGAGGTGAAATTCCACACTGAACATATCGTACTAAATTACATACTCAATTAATCTTGCAGAAAGAGGAAAAGGAAGCTAAAGAGGTGAGATTCCATAGTATGATACACCGAACTTCATATTAAGTGCTGCAATCAAATGATCTTACAGAAGGAGGAAAAGGAAGCTAAAGAGGTGAAAGCTCATGTTATGACATGCTGGCGAACTTCGTACTAAATGCTGGACCCTGACCATGTTACAGAAAGAGGAGAAGGAGAAGGAAGCCAAAGAGGTAAGCACATGTGCGATCAAAGAGTACACATACTTTGATACCTGTTCTGTCAGAAACTTGAGCGTAAAGAATCACGTTCTAAGACGAAGAAGGCGCGTTCCGACGTCGCTGCAACACAGGGTGATCCTTCAACATCCCTTGAGTCCTCATCAAGCAATTCAACATCCGCTTCTGGGGCTTCAGAACTCTCTGCAAGTGAATCTTCAAGCTCAGAGTCAGAGAACAGCACAGGCATCGATGCGGACACTGAAGAAAGCGTAACGTCTGAAGAAGAGTCAGATAAGGATGGATCAGTAGCAGTCAAGGATGAGACTAAGAAGGAGAAATGGGTTACTGTCTCCTCTCCTCCTCCATCTACTGCATCTCCTACAACCTCCGACACAGAGACCATCCAATCCTGAGGATTTTTTCAGGAGTAACGACGACCAACCGAAGTCCAGAATGAGCCTCGCGTGAGGGCCATGACACCGGATTCGATCTTGTTTCTTTCTGCCATCCAGTTTGCCTTGTGCTCATTCTAGTCGCAGCCCTTTTGGACTGGAGAAGGATGCGCTGATCTGCTGCATTTCCTTGCATGCTGCCTGTGTAACTTCCCCTCCTGGTCGATTTCTTGTGCGTTTGACTCTTTGTTGCCGTGCTACTTGTCTAATATTTGTTATCTACGTACCTCTCACCTTTTGGATACTGGTTGCGCTGTGTGTACATATATTGTTTCGTGTGAGTAATTAGAAGACCGAATAGAAAAAATTGGATTGAATACGAGGTACTGGGAAGAAGACCATTCAAAATAATATTTCACAAGGTTTTCATTATTGCTCAGCAGCCCACACCGTTCCCAGTCCCCGAGGAGAGCCTGGGCGCTAAAATACCCATGAGGTAAGTCTAAACACTTGTAATCGAGTGCGCGGTTTTAGAAATCGTCAACATCATCATACCAAAAAGGTGCATGGTGTATTTTGTTATGTAGTGGACAGACATATAGATTATCGTCAGCTTCCCTTCACATTGACATCCGACAACGTCTTGAAAGCCTCTTTGTAAGCGTCTAATAATGCTTTTACTCTCGTACGTTCCGCCACCAATGTCTCGTCCTCGTTGAGCATCTCCGCAAAAAGCTCAGGTTTATAAAGCGATGCTACCAATCGGTTCTGCACTTGCTGCGAGGTGTGGTTCACGAGGAAGTGCATTATGGCTTTGGGTACCAGATCCAAGATCGTTTGTCGGACAATGGCAAAGTAAGATGTGATCAGAGAACGAATGAGATTCACTTCCATCTCTTCGCGCATCGTAAGCCGAGATCCGTCGCTGGGTATCTTACATATTTTTGAAAGACTAAGTTCAAGTATGAAGAAAGCGGATGGAACTCACAGCTTCTATATGTCTCCCAAGACTCTTCATATCATACGCCGTGTTATTGCCATCGAGTCCTCGAGCACCGGACATTATTCCAGCAGTAAGGGAAGGATCCTCGCCTGATACGTCCTTTCCAATCGGGATAATTCCGGTTTGCGAGACAGAAGACTGCGCCCGATCCGCAGCAACGGAGCTCGGAACAGGTGCAGTGCCATTCTGCCCAAACAAAATATTGAGGAAAGTTTCGCGAGCTGAAGGCGGGGAAGATCCTGCGGAGGAATGAGGTCGAGGTGGTTGGGATGGATGTTGAGAAGATATATGTTTGGATTGCTTTATAACTTTTGATGTTCGTGAACGGTCATGAACGGTTGATGACACAGAGCGATTGTCACCTCGAAGAGGGATTGCACTCGTGGAACTAGTGTTATCGTCAGAAAAATCATCTTCCTCGTCGTCAACATGAGCGTGACCATTCAAAGGCTCTGCGGAAGCAGGCTAAAATGGTCGTGAGTGTGAATTCTTAAGTCCAAAATCGTACAAAAGCCTCACGCGGGGTGGAGGTTGGATTTTGGGCGGTGGCTGGGCTTGCGCGGCAGCTATTGCAGATCCAGAGATGAACGCAGGATGGTTAGTGTTAATGTAGGCCGCCTGAATATCAATTAGGCTATGAGTGTAATCTGATGTCGGACCCAGGCGTTCTCGAAGAAGGTCAGAGACCACATCGATGGTTTGAGCATGTAATCGAGGGAATCTTTGCAGTTCCTGAAGAAACTAAGGTCAGTCTTACGGAAGGGTTACTTGATCGATTGAACTCACAACGCTCGAACAATTGTGGCAAATCTTGACCAGCTCTTCGTATACTAGCTCTACACATCGCAGACTCGGTGCCTCGAGGAGCTTGATTTGGGGTTTGACCAGCAGGTCAAATGCAACTTCTGGAACGAATAAACTCGGGCGAGGACCAGTGGAATTTCGTATCGCAGTCCGTATATCCTGGTTATCAAGGTTCTGGGTCGCGTGGAGGTTCAGCAGCGCATTTCCGAAAACGTCATTGAAGATGTAGTATATTCTCGCGCCCCCTGATAATTCTTTTGTCGAGATGTCTACGTTCGTGCCTTCTATGGACGATATGAAGTCTCGCGCAAACTGGGTCATTAACCGGAGTATTAGCCCTCCTTGCTGGAAGAGTGTCAGCTCCGTCATAAGTAAATGATTCACGATTATGAACCTGATTCTTGTCTCCATAGACAGCTGCATCTCCAAAGGAGTTGAGTTCTTGCTGCGCTTGACCCATCAAGGTGTTAAGCCGAGCTTTCATGTCGGGTAATTTGTCTCGAATATGATTCATCAGGACCTGCAGGAAATCGCAATGGAATGGGCATTGACGCGCACAGAAGAGATCTGCCGAACCTTGTTCAAAGTCTGCGCCAAATACTTTGTACCATTCTTGTGAGCAATATTTCGATAAGCCGGATGGCTTTTGAAGAATTCGGTTTCGGACTCTAACGCGTCTGACATACTCTTTGCCGAGTTGATATCCTGCTGGCTACGGTTGACCACGCCAATAAAGCCGAGCTTCAAAGGATAGACACGCCCGGTCAGGATATCGAGCGCGTTTGTGCCAGCATCCATTAAATCAAGCTTTGTCAAAACACCAATCGTACGTCGTCCTTGAGGATCAACGCTACGAGCTAATTTCAACGATTCTGAATTGGCGAGATCCACATTAGCTGGGGATACAGCAAGTATCACACTGGGCGATGTCGAAGGTAAATAACGGAATGATAGGGTGAAAGCTAGCCCACCCGCACCTATTGGCCTTCGAGATGTATTCAGAAACTAAATTCCGAATTTGGCGTTCAATGTCGCTGGGCTGATCTCCAACCGGAATCTGCGAACATGTAGATCATTGATTTAAGTGCAACCAATTCAAAACATACCTTTGTTAGCCCAGGGAGATCTACCAACGTCAAATCCAACACACTTGGGCTGTATATCCTCAAGGATATTGGAAGCTTGCTGATTCCCTTGTTCTGCCCCGCCACCCTGAATGTCTCCTGCTCGATTTCTTTTCGGATTTCTTCAAAGTCGGTGAATTTCTTGTCGAGATGAAGGAATTGACCCCATTCGGTATACAGCGGTGGATTGTCCTCCGGAACAGGAGAATGAATGAGTTGAAGAACCAGCGGTCTACGTGTTACGATTCCAGATCCACGAGGAAGAAAATCTCGCCCGACAATGCTAATGAATAAAAAATGAATGAAACATAACTGGAGTTATGTTATAGACGCACGTCTCGAGTACACTGGACTTTCCAGCTGACTGACTACCGACCTACGATCAAGATGAGCGAGATATATGATGTATACAAGCACACAACAATCGAAACACGTACCACCACGAGCTGGGGCATGTCGAGTTCCCCTCCTGCGTCATTGTCATATATAAGCTTTCAGGGATTTCTGCAGTTACAAGGGGCTAACCAAGATTGTGGAAGGTGTCCTGTAGCTTGTTGACTACTTTGATGAGGTCTGAGTCCATTTTCGAAATGATCCTCAACACCCTTGCTGCAAAGAAAGATTACCGTCGAAAAGAGAGCGCGTAAACGTTCAAATCGCGTACCGGTTGTCAGGAAATATGCTTAGGTAATTTGGGCGCTAACCGACACGCCGAAGCAACGCGAGGCTCGAGCTTCGGCAAATAGGTGACGAGCTCGGCATTGAATTTTCAGTACCACACTCTACCACTGATACCACATTTTCATCCTGGTCAATCTTTCCCAATACTTCATTATCAGCTGTTGGTACTATGATGGATTATGAAGATACGGTGCTGGTATGTGATTGTACATTATTATATCATCTATACACCGTGCTCTATGCCTACAGACAATACATGAGCAACGGCTTCGAATGTTGCAAATGTAGCCATATTAACAGGGATCGCACTAACTCCGAGCTGCGAGTCAAGTCTTACTTTTCATCTCGATGAATATATACTCACCGAATTAGAGTGGGTGAAAGGCCTCGAAAGAACACCGGCATTCCTTCGCTGCGGTAGGAGTTCACAATTGTAGACCAAGTCGTACGGTATGGGTGATGTAAACTCTGCGGAGCTTTCGTTGAATACATTTGAGACAAACCCAGGTGAGATGCAGGCGATGATGTCAAGAAAGGCCGGATTGAAGGTGATTGCGTTAAATGAGGGCTCTCGGTCCCTTGTATCCGCGTCTTCACCACATCAAATGGGAAGGTGAGCACCCAACCAGCTAGAGCATAATCAGTAGATAGAGACTGATTTCAAAGCCTAAAGGAAGGTCAGGTTAGCTCACCGACACCAGCCACCGCTCCCGCGGTCAGCAATGTCGTCCACGAAGACACATTTGGCTGATGATCAAATTCATGCACAACGAGCGACGTCTCAGACGAACGAGCCGCAGATGATGCACGTGAATTCAAGTACCTGCAAGTTGCTTCGTACTGAGGAGATAAATTAGCTTGTCTTTTCATTGCACATTGACCTGAATTGCGTACAGCCCAGAAATAAGCACCATATCCAGAATCTCTAAGGATCGTTGACGTTCCACCTCGGTACAGACCGCGAACACCGGAACGTTTGAAGATATCCCAGGCCACTCGTTTAGCACTTGTTGGAGTAACCAGCGACTGTTGTCGGATCTTGATGAGTTCTGTTGGGGTAGTGATGATACTAGATTCTTACGAAGGTCGATAAAGTGATCAAACATGCGAGAAAGAATAACCTCACGAAGATATGACACCGCATCCCGCACCTGCTAAAGCAATTTGCGACATTGTAGGCATGGAACTGCTATCATTGAGCTGAATACTCAGAAGGAAGCGATAGGAAGCGAAAACAAGGCCACTCATTAGTGCAACTGCAGCCTATTTCGAGTAGTCCTTTATTAATAACATGAAGATGCAAGTAATGTGCGCATGGAGACTCACGAGCGGAGAGGTCATCCCTTTGAACAGACCCACAAATCTCTCTTCCCGAACAATTGTCGCAAATGCATTCATAGTTGACGAGTATCTCTGCGCAAATTCCGGGTTCTGGAAGCGGACTTTCACTGCAAATCGCCAGTTCAATCAGTGCGTTGAAAGTTAGTTGTACTATTTCTCGCCTGTGTCGAACGGAAACCCAACCACGAGACTAGCGGCTCCCTAGAACAGGCAAATCTTAGCAATGGTAATGGTGGCGGTGGAAACGCGAGATTACTCACTCCGATCGTGCCAGCGATGAAATTAACTGTTGGATTGGGTCCTATGTAAGAGATGAAGGATTAGAGTATCTCACGATGTGCAGTCTTTACTACCTTGGCTCTCATTCATGATGGTGGTAAGAATGAGAGAGTATGTCTAATCTGATTCTCAAAGTTCTGTTAGTATTACGGCCGGAGCATATGTCGGCGGGACGCGTTCGTTTTCCGATCGCCTTACGCGTTGTGTGGCGTCTTTTGTCGCGTTCAGCATTTGCCTGCAATAAGGTGCCAACCCCTGGTGCTACAGTGGTATATGTTCCATATGATTATTTCCTTCGAGCAGAATTCATTCTACTTCTGGTGTGACTTGTAAAGAACGTTGTATATATCCAGGTGGCATGTATATAAATAGAATAGCTATCTAATACTGAGAAATATTAACCATCCGAGTCCAAATAACAGTTATGCGGGGCAAGCAGATGCTCCGAAAGAGATATCGTCAAAGTACGGACCTATGGGAGCAATCGGTTCAGAATAAGTCTTGTTTACGAGGAAAACCAGAGATCAACCACATACCTAGGTGGTTCGCTACACTTGCGTCTAGAATATCGTTACCCGTAGAGCAGTTCTCGTTGTCCTGTCCTGGGCACGCAATAATACCAGTCGCTTGGCCGTTTGAATCAACACCAGTGATATGAAACTCGTTAGAGGGATGGACAAAGCCAAGGAATTCTGGCGGAACGGTAGGGACGGGATCGTTCTGATTCGTGATGTGGGAAAGCGTGTTACCGAGCTATGTATAATTATGTGAATATCGGGAATGGATTTCAGAAGATTGACATACACTAGAGTCAACGAAATCAGCCCACGCTTGATCACCGACTCGAGGGAGTCCAAATACCGATGTTGTCAGTTGGACAGATGGATCCAGGTTTTCCTTGAGGAACATTGCATCAAGAGTCGCAACAGCAGCACCTAGTTCAGTAAGCGTTGATTCCAGTCAAACATCGCGCACAGCGTACCCAGCGAATGCCCAGTAACTAGAACATTAGTCGCATTCTTTGTGGAAAGACCATTCTGGACTCCTGACAATACGCCGTCTGCAGTACGCTCAAAAGTTTGCTGGAAACCATCGTGTACCTGTATACCTTCTGCAGAGAGTATCAGTATCATTCAAAAATACCTGTAACAGGGGACTCACTCCCATTTGCAGCAGTAAATCTGGAAGTATTGAGATCAACCAGTCCAAATTTCGCGTCATTCAAGATGGACAACAGATTGTTGGGATCCGTTCCTTGGTGCGCGACGACAATGGTATTCGTTGACGGATCATGGGCAATGAAGTCTGGATATAAGGTTTGCTCAAGTCCTATAACTTGTCCGAACCGAGGTAAAACTCACACATCGGGATAGTCCCATCATCTATAATGGGACCTCGTCAGTTGATGAAGGCTCTACAAAGGGAAAACAACATACTTCCTCCAACTTGGAATACATCAATATCTGATCCAAACGCATCACAAGGGGAACCGCACTGGAAGCTTTGGACTGCATCACTAGAGCAGTAAGCTACACGCGAAAAAAGAGCAGGTCGTAAGAAGTCGGAAGTAACAGTGTCATTGGATACGGCAGTAGTGGAGGCAGAATTTTCGCTTGAGCCAAAACCAAAAAGGGGCGCAGCCAGAGAGAGCTTGGAGGTAAGCAGGCCAGTCAATAAGAATATAGAAACGAAATATCTATGGCTGGGCATGATACGAAATGGCTTTGGTTTAATGGTCCTTGTACTCAAGCTGCACGAAAGAAGAAAAAAACAAGGTAAGGCGCGGCCTGACGGAAGAAGAAGGGAACGAGCTGGAAAAGAAAGCGAAGGAACAATGATTTTGAAAGGGAAGGAAGAAAGGACAATGGTTTACCAGGTTCCTTATATGCTGTTCCTTATATGCTGTTCGAGCCCATGAAGATCATTATCCACGAGATTCGTATATGTAGCATATGTAGCATCAGTGTAGCATATCAAAGCTATTCAGGTCCTGACAAAGGCCAAGCGACATGATTGTATGAGCTTGAGAATCGAGATAGGCTGAAATTGGCTGCAATATGTCTCATTGAAAATTGATCAACAACCAGTGGTGACAACGATCATCATCAATTCATAGATTTTCACTGAAGTGGCGGATTTCGGCAGGGCACATTTGCAGAGAGAAGTCTCCTGATTGTACCAGAACGAAATGACGCGCATGCGATGACTTTCCAGAGTCCCGTCGTTGAGGTATCTTGCAATGAATCATCCAGACGAGAGGCAGCTTCTGATATTTCCCGATTAAACGCATTAGCGAAGTTGCGATTTGAAAGTTTGGAATAATCTGAACATTCCTTATGCGACCTGGAGGCGGAAGAAAAGCTGTAAAGAAAGCAGTTTGGACTTGGATATGGAGTGATCATGTGCATACTGATGAAAATGACGATACAATAAATGCCATCGTCGTCAGTAGTTACATGGCTACCTGGCGCAATGGTAGCGCGTTTGGCTTCGATTGCTGGGCGTACCAAAAGGTTGCAGGTTCGAGTCCTGCGGTGGTCAATAACTAGGGTTTTTGTTTGTGAAGCTGCTTTTTGTAATGATTTTTGACTAGGAAGGAAGAAACTTATACAGGAGAGTCCAGGACGCACACACCTCCGCTGCGGTTCAGTCATAAATTCTGAATCATAACAAACGAATCGCAATTTGAGCATACTAGGAAGGAGAGTCTATGAAGTATGTACGTTCAACAGTCGAGCACAGGTCCCATGTTCCTGTCTTCCTCCATCTTTAATCGCTCCTTATCCTTCTCTCTCTCTCTGTCCCTCTGCACCTCCCACTCCTGCCTCGGCTTCAAGCTCCAAAACTCCATGATCGTCCTCCCCTGCCTCTTACACATGATCACACAAACTTCCGCTCCTGGTCCATACGCCACCTTCCACACACTCTCACTCGGCTCACTCAAATCCCTTACATAATTCCCCGTCTGCGTCTCAAACAGCCTTACCCGGCCGTCGTTTCCACCTGTAACGAGGAACCGGTGGTCGAATTGGAGGGCAGTTACAGAGGAATCATGCGCGGCTATGCGGTGGAGAACTTGGAATTGGGTGTATTGATGGTGTTGGGGGTGGCGTTGTTTAGATTGTTGAGAATGGGGATGGCTTGAGTTTGATGGCGGGAAGGAGAAAATGATGACGCGCCCGTCAGATCCACCTGTGGCGAGCATTGTGGGGGAGAGTTGAAGTTGGCACACAAGGGCTGTATGGCCTTGGAGAGTAGCTTTACATTCCCTGGAAGACAAGTCGAGCATGAGGATATCAAGGACTATTGATACGTAGCCGCTTACCCAGTCTCAGCATCCCATACTCGAACAGTGGTGTCCAACCCTCCTGAAGCTATCCGAACTCCATCGAATGCGACTGAGTATATTTGATGCAAGTGTCCTCGAAGTACATGTATGCATTCGCCTGTGTCTACATCCCAGAGCTATTGGGATAAATATTGAAAATTGTTGAAGAAAAGGTTGTGAATCTGGATGAATACACTTACTCGACACGTATGGTCATAGCTCCCGCTAACGACACGATTACCACAAACGTCCAAGCATCTAACGCTGGCCGTATGTCCAGCAAGTATTCGTAACGAACGACCTCGTTGGACATCCCATACTCGGAGCGTATTATCCCTACTCCCGGACACGGCTATGGGTCGGTTGTGCAGGACCTTGATGCACCGGATGGTAGAAGTGTGACCACGGAGAACATAGATACAATAGCTGTAATGATGATAACTCAGGGATGAGAATCTAGTGAAGGAAGTAGCGAACGCACCCAGATCGAATATCCCATACACGAACAGATTTATCACATCCACCGCTTACTACCAAGGCGCCTGGTTGACCCCATCCTTCTGATGATCCTGATACCCCGCTGGGTTTACCGGGATATCGAGATCGTTGCCTACTGCTACCGTCTGGACTACCTTCGATATCTATGCGATGATCATCCACTTCCGCATCTTCGTCGAATACATCGCAACCGCTACGCTGTTCACAATCTTGATCGCCCCAGTCTCCTCTCTCCTTTTCTTGTTCGTCTTTGATATTATCCGCATCATTGCTGTCGTTATCAGGATTCAGACCGAGCGCGATCCTCAATGACGACGGGACAAACTGATGGAGTGGAGCATCCGCACCTGCAGCGTTGGTGTTCACGTTGGGGTGATTTGTCGTAGGTCCGCCGATAGTCCAGTTAGGCAAATTGGAATTGATCATGTCGATATCGCCTTCGCTGTGTCGAGATCGGGCTTCAGGACGGCGAGGGGTCGAAGAGAGATTATCCTCGTCTGTCTCCTCTCCCTTCCCTGAGCGGAAAGCATCCCTCCTCTTTCGTCTCTTCCCATTCTTCGTTGCACCATCACCGTCTTGGAATTTGCTGACGCGACCAGGTCCATCCATATAGCCGCCCTTGTGTACCAAACACACTGCCCACACACCCAGTTCATGTCCCACAAGCGTTCGCGCGAGCACTCCGGTGCGCGCGCTGAACACATGTATTCGGCAATTTGCGAGGCCAACGACCACCCAGTCTTCATCTAGCGCTAGAGATGTGACGACGCCGCTCTCTGGGTTATTGGAGCTTGAAGGAATCTTGTGGGCACGAAGGAGATGTCCACCATTATGCCAATTCTGCACTGTGCGGACATAGTTGAAATGAGTATGGTTGAGAGTGTATATGTAGAATAGAACGTACTAATTGAATAGGAATACTTGAAATATTCCCGAAATGAAAGTCCAGGAGAAAAGCTGAGTGTCATATGCGATGTAGACCGATTCCGTAACAACGTCAGTGGCTGTGGGTTGACTTCCTCATCCATATGTTCATCGTCTGTTGCCATGGGCATCTTCACCTTACCTCCTCTACGATTTCTACTATCGATGTTGGTGTGGGGCTCATCGAATGCATACTGCCCACACATGCGTTTCCAGAGCGACTCATCGCTTATGAGTCTCCGCCACCACCGGCTGACTTGGTTAGCGCGCACCAAAGTCTGTGGTTCATCAACGAATCCGAGTACGTGTAATGCGAGTTCTGGCGGGAGGTCACGGAGAAAGTCTCGCTTAAGGAGCGGTGCGATTGTCGCAGAGATGAAAAGTAGTTCTGTGGGAGTGCAGGCGTAGATGACAGCAGATAGATATTGTTTTCGTAGGACTGGATTCTGTGGAAGGGCCAATGGCGAGACTGGGGAAGTTGGGGCGCCCACTGGCAGATCGGATGATGATAACGGGTTGGATGGTCGCTCGCCATGAACTATTGCCATCATACTGGGTCCAGGAGATGGCGCAGGAGTTGGTGGTGAGTCTATAGGCATGTAAAGGGTCTGCGTTGCGAGCTGCTGTTCTTGCGACGCATGGTTCAATTCGAGGTCGACTGGGGTCAATGCCGCTTCCAAGGGCAAGTTTGGTTCAAACTGATTGTCATAGGGCTTTGAAAGCTTGGCACTGCTATGAAGGCCTCTCCTACTGTCGAAAGAGGCCATAGTTGGTTGGTTCTGTAGGGTAATGAAAGCAAGGAGTAGAGGAAAGGTCGCTGGAAAAGGTAGTAATGTCGACCCTTGCTTGCTACTGCGCTGCCGATAAAAGCCTGGAAGACTGTCAGCCAAAAAGGTGTCCCGTCAAGAAAGAAGAGAGCAATTTGTAGGCTTTTGTAGGCCACGGAGATGATGGTCGGAAGCGAGGACTTTGAAGTATTCGACATTCGAGCACCAGACACATTGTTCATCAGTCCAAAATCACGATCAGCAAACCAACCACACGTTTCTACAATACCATTCGCGATATCAGTCAGTTATCATAATCAACCCCAGAGTGACCTCTAAAGCGGGGTTCTGATGGAATCGTCAATCAAGGAAGGGTGAAATAGCGTTTAAGACGATTTTATCTGTAACCAAGCTGATATTCCTCAACAAGAGCAGTCTTCTTAGCCTTCGATAAAATCGTCAAAGTAGTAGTTGGGTAGCTCAGAAGTTACGAAGATTCCATTTTTGTCACCATCTCACCCAAGTGTCGAGAATTAAGGGGATGCCACCCCCTTGGCGAGAACGAACGCCATGTAAAGCACTGATGCTTGACTTTCTTGTAATGATCCTTTTGGATCCTTCTTGAGTTCACCTCGCGAAATAATCTCATTGACAACAGGTATCATATGTATCTCTGCATGATATCAAGGCATTTACCTTCAGCTGCGATCTGGTGCGTCGATAAGAACACATTTGTGGTTGGAAGTTTTTTCTTTCGTACACAGGAACTGGCTGATGGCCTAAGACCACCGAATTTATCACTTGAACCGGGGATGGAAATCGAGGTGGTTTAATTTGAGGGAAGCATCAAACTATAAACTTGTGAACTTAGTATAGGATAGGCTTCCTCCTCGGGGTAGTATTTCGGTTATCTTCTGAATATTCTTGCGGGTTGAGATGAGCAACGGTAACAGCTGGGTTTCGCTCAATTGATACGCAAAGGCTTCATCTATCCATCTATAATGCTCCTGATAAGTTAGGGTTTAGTATAGAATGGGGAAGATCCTACACCACATTCGGAATGAGGGATGGCCGGCGTGATTGCATTTTTCACATAATATATGGAATATTTTGGTAAGTTCAGCACTCCTCGTCTTTCGCGTCCGGTCGAAGATGCGGTCGACCCCATTGGCAAAGGTCAGAAAACAAACAAATGAGTCACGCAAAACAGGGCAAAACGAATTGACTTGACCACCGCAGGACTCGAACCTGCAACCTTTTGGTACGCCCAGCAATCGAAGCCAAACGCGCTACCATTGCGCCAGGTAGCCATTATTAAATGCTCCCTAAAAGCTTATTTCTCGGAAGACTTTGGGATCAGTAGAATTTTAGTTACTCCAAACTAAACTGCTTTGCGTCTGCTCGACCATTTACAGGTACCATTGTTTGCTCCCCAGTTGCAACAAGAAGGATTTCTCCAGGGAAGAATGCTGAAGCGTATCAAAGATGCAAAGAGATGGGTTATGGGCCGGTGAGTTCTATCCATTTGTGGAGAAACCTATAGTGTCTTATCCGCTCGGCTCAATCATGTCAACACGTCGGGACCTTGCCTTTGGGTTTAGGAGACGGTGGCGTTTGTTCGACTGTTGAATGTACAAGCCTGGCAAAAGGTACGGAGGAAGGAAAAGAGAAGCCCCCCCCCAAATTAAGTGGAGACGCTACGGATTCTCCGGCCTTCAAACTCCAGGAAACAAATTTGGAAGGAGCGAACACAGTCGAAGGGCTTTAGGATGTATAGAATTAGTTAAATCCTCGGCATAGATATGACAATGCCCTAGACTCACTGGAGCAACGAAAGCGTTCCTGCCTTTCAAACAAAGACATGCACGAACTCTGGGAGTTCTGTCCAATAGAACAGTGGATAAGCCGAATTCGGGAGGTTGTTTGTTTCAATGACAGTCCCAGGACGACTCGGACGCTACAACATAACAGCCGCGATCTCTGGCGGCTTGGCTAGACCCTCGGGACATTCTTGGACCGTTGCGAAATGGCCCAGTTTTGGGCTTGCCGCTTAGACGACCATATCCTGTGACAGGCTTCCCGACCTTCAGGCAAGCACACAACAACAAGAGTCATGGCGAATCCAATGATCTTGGAATTTAATCACAGCGTTCTAGATTTTCACAGATGTCGACTGTCATTTCTGCTCCGACGAGGTTTGGCTTTCCATTCGAGATTCCTCGCTGACATACGACCGCCAGCGACCTTTGAAGCTTTACACCGACTGAACTTCGAGCTCGATGAAGTAGACGTGGGACAGCTATTTTTGACCTCCCGGACAATGAACGATGCTCTCAAGGTATTCGTCAACGAGATTACAACATTTTCTGTGCAGGATGTTGAAGCGGCGACGACAACGGACTCTCTCGAACAATCCTCGTTCTGTTCTTCTTTCCTGGGAAAGGGGTATCATCGACGAAGGTCTCCGTCGCGCATTTTTTTGTGTGAAATATTAGGTTTCCTGGTTTATCCAGTGTCTAGGAGCAGGGCATCGTACAGACGACTCAGACAACGACAACGGCCGCTTATAGCCATGCTTTGGTCCAGGACATTGACCAGGCGAGGGACGGAGGCTTTTCGGGGACCGGACACGGACCCATAAAGATGAACATTTCTAGATGATAGACCTCTCAGGTGCGCGAACATCTTTGCCACTATTGGGTGTCCTGCTGTGTCTGGAGGCCGTGAAACCTGAGGAAGTGCGACTTCGAGCGGATCTTTCTTCTCACCTGCTGCATGCATGGGACCTTACGACAGTAGGTGACTTCATGAACCCCCGTGGGTGCTCTTGGGCCGCCACCAGGCACCGACATTGGGTTCCTCGGGGCGGATGAATTAAGGTAGGCGATCTTTGAGCTAGTTTCATTAGGAGAATTTCCGCTGCGTAGGGAACTAGTCTCCTGAATAACAGTGATGGTGCCAGATAGTGGTGTATACAGGCGATTCGAATGGGAATCTTCAAAAACAGGCGGAGGCATGCGACCGTATCGGAATTCTGATTTGCGCGGGGTTTTCGCGAAATATGGTCGTAAACGAGGAGACTCTTGCCCAAAGCCAAACGCTTTACTGCTGGTGGTCGCACAGAACATAATGACAGAGCCTTGTATTTCCCCTTCTGAGGAATTGCGAGCCACTATCCGACGACGGTTGAGTCATAAACACCTGCCGTGCCGCGCGAATCTAGTTAACTTTCGTATCCGTTCTTGCTGTGCCGTTGGACGTTGGGTGTTGGGCGTCGGACCCTTTCAACGTTGTATCGTAGGAAGCGAAATTCCGTGAAAAGTCATTTCCAAATTCGTGTTTATTCTAGAGTCCCCAGCAGACTGCATCCCGGTCTGTGTGGACACATCTTCCGGTAATGGTGATAGCGACAGAAATGGCGAGGTGGCGGCTAGGAGGTCTCATCACAAGGCATTACTTTTCGGTGCTGAAGGCACTCAAGGGATAGGGCTTGCTAAACACGTCCGGTTTGTAGAGAATCTCTGCTTTTCTTGCGCCCAGAAGTTGCGTCCACAAACGGAACGCCTTGAAAGATCATTCAGTGAAGATTACACGGGAAAGGAGGCGATACTCACCTCATTTTATTTTTTATTCGAGTCAAAATGACTTTCGTGTCTGCAACGGGCGAGACAGTGGAAGAGTTCACAGACTGAAGGTTTGGGAGGCCCGCTTGAAAACATTTCATGGTCCTAGCCTTCCGGAGGAAAAAACGAAAGGAAGGTGAGCAAGGGTGAGCATTGGTCTAGGTGCCATCAGAGTCATCAAAATTGACGACGTGTTCAGACAATGGAAATTATACATCCGCCCATCGATTCACTCCCTCGCGATCGTTACCAGATCTCTCTAGTCTAAGGTAGATGGATGTGCTCAGGATGTGCTCTTACAAAGATTTTATGATTCTCAGATTTGTGGAGCCTGCAAAGTAAGCTGCAAGAACCTACAAGGACCCGTCTCTTTCTTCAGCTCAGCATTAATGAGGTATACATGCTGATTTCGCTATCAAAATGCTGTCCTGACAAGGCTTGTACAGGCGCCCACACAAGCTACCACATGCACCAACGAGAACAAAGGCTAAATCATGGCTATCTCCGAACAAATTACCTATTTAACATCCCTTGCTTTGTGCCTCTCATCAACGCCTAACCTATTCGCCACAACAAACACGCCAAAGTGAATTTTGCCTCAGTTGGACACCTGAAGGCGTAGAGCACCCCTGCTTGAAGCGAGTGGCTCGCATCATTGTTCGCTGACCAGGATTGGGAATTTCTGAGGGCGCTGTCCAAAACGGGCATTTTCTGGATCGCTGTCCCACACCAATCTGTCTGGAGGTAAACGTGTTAAAAGACGACGGGTTACGGCGCTCTTTATTCAACAACCTCATTTTATCCGACTATTTTTCGCCATCGTCGTCCTTAATCTCTTCCACTCATATTTTTCGAGAACTTTTCATATCAATTCACCTACTTACTATGGCCAGAAAGAGGAAGCTCGTATGTTTTCTACCACTGAAAATGTACATCTCTTAGTCTGATGAGAATTTTGCTGCATGTAGGTCTATAATGATGATGGGACCCTGAAGGACCCTACCGTGTGCGAAGAATGTTGGACCAAGGTCGCTCGCAGTGGTGATATGCGCAGACATATGCGCAAACACCTTAGTGCGGCGGAAAAATTATCCAAGTACGCCACATCTCTTGTGTGCCTTCCACTTGACTTATTCGTTTGCTGATATCACTCTGTATAGGTCCTACGCTTGCCCGTTTGATGGATGCGATTTCAAAAACCTGCAAAAGAGTAACGTTGACACACATATTCGAACGCAGTAAGTTTTTTGTGGTGACCTCTCGCCAAGTCATAGTAATGTGGTGCTCTTCAGCACGAAAGAAAAGAAGAAATGTCCCTCCTGCAACTTCGAGACCCCTGACCCCGGTACACTCACCCGGCACAGAAAAAGACGCCACGAATACGTTCCCGAGCCAAGGAAGTCAAGAAATCCAGGAAACAGATCTTCGTCTGATCCCGCGCAACCGCAGATCATAATCGAAACGCCTTCCACTTATTCTCGCTCTACCTCTGCGTCTACCGATATTCCTTCCTCTCCATCTACCTCTGGGGAGTATGCGTCCGTCACCATCTCACCCTTTTCCCCTGTACAACTATTGCCAGACTCTAGTGCATGGAGTGAAACAGATAATCCACAGTCGCTTTCTTCCTTTGCTGATGGACAGACAGACCTGAGCCCTTCTAGCGCGGGATATAATCAATGGGATGTCATGAATGCTACGTATTCGACTCTTTCTACGACGTCTACTTTATCACTTCCTATGCCTGCGATCCCCCGTATGGAAGAGGAGTCTTCTCAGCCATCTTTGCTTCGCCGCAGGCCTCTTGGCATTCAAGATATCTTGACTGAGGAAGGCCGAGTGTACTGGGGGCGTTGCTCGTGATTATCAGTTTTGGCAATGCGTCCGAATTTTTCAACAGACCATTCTTCTCTTTCGTTAATGCAATCTTACCCAACTCTTATTACTTTCCAGGCTTACCTTACCTCTCCTACTTTTTTGGGCCATTTTCTCCTCATCTTTCTCACCTCGGATCAGTCTACGTATGTAGTGCACGACGTAGTTTTCTTTCCTTTCATCCTTACCGTCAACCTATCATAATAATGTGTCACCTGATGGTTTCTGAGCTGTAGTAAGTTACTCTTCGTTCTTTGTTATGGATATTCCCCTACCGCGGCCATTGCCGACTTTGATAAGCTTTCTAGTGTGATGCCAAGTCAACTAACTAGCCCACTACTTCGAGTTCCAAGTGTCTAGCCATGATTTTCATACATACATGAACCTTATTCGAATTCAATTTTCCAAGTTCAACTTTGAGTCTTTTCCTCGTACACGTCAATGATTCGTGCGTTCCCAAGAAATCATTTATGCCAGTTCGGATTCTTTTACGGAGCGACAAGAATGGAAGGTAGATTTGCAGGAAACTCGTACTTCTGTGACGAAGGAGTCCATCCTGCAGCTGGTGACTTGGAATAATACATTATTCATCCCAGAAGCACTTGGAAGCACAGGGTCTTCGTTCTGCCGACTCATCCGACTTGTCCGTCTGGTCACAGGCCGGGCAATTTGTCCAGCACTGAGCAATCGTTAGTCGATAGACGTCTGTCTGATTACTACTATCTTCATAAGCTGTCCCCACCGGGGCAGAAACACCTCACCGAGGTTGCGATTTCTCACCATATCTAAGGTATACAAATAGACCGAGTTCTCCTTCCATAACTCTCATCATGGCCCCAATTACTAACGGACGAACTTTGTTCAACGACATTCCTTCAGGCGAGACTCCTCTTCTTTGCTTTTGATTTTGCAGATGATCATAACGATGGACGTTATCTTGATCTAGGTTTTCCTGAGCCAGGAAAAACCACTGTGTACGACACGAGCCAAACGATCGACTTGGAGAATGTGCCGCTCAATGGTGGCGTCTTGGTGAAAACACTCGTGCTATCAGCCGATCCGTACATGCGCGTACAGATGCGACCAGCTGATATCGAAAGTTATATGGTGTGTTGAGAATCTTTGCTATTGAAATGATACTTATCAACTCAAATACCAGCCTCCCTTCATCGTCGGTCAACCGCAAGTTTTCCTATTTGTTGCAATCCGCGATTCCCATTTTCTATGTTTCTTCCAGAATATTCAGCTTGGGCGTCGGAAAGGTTATTCGATCCGAAAGAGAAGGGTTCAAAGCTGGTGACTATGTATATGGGCTGCTGGGTGAGCTTTGCGCCTGGGCCGTCGTAGTACTAGGATTGACAGTACTGCTATTTAGACCACGCAGAATATTCTATCCCCAGCCCTGATACACCAATATTTGGCATCATAGTATTCAAGCCAGAGCCTGGTCTCCGGTATTCCGCATATATAGGCGCAGGAGGCATGCCGGGTCAAACGTCGTACTATGGTTGGAAAGAATACGCAAACGCCAAGGCAGTATGTCATTTACCATCGCACGTATTCCTTGATCTTCTACTGAGCGCAGTTTTCCTTCAGGGCGAGACTGTCTTTGTGTCTGGAGGGGCAGGGCCTGTAGGAAGGTTAGCAACTTAACGAGCATTCCATAGTTGTAGATGATAACTTGAAACCTTCTCTGCAGTCTTGTAATTCAGCTAGCCAAGCAGGATGGTCTCAAAGTTATTGCATCAGCTGGCAGCGATGAAAAGGTGCAGTTCTGCAAGGATGTTGGGGCGGATGTGGCATTCAACTATAAAACTACGAGTACGCTGGATGTTCTCAGAAAGGAGGGTCCGTTGAATATGTGAGCGTTGATTCTCATTCGATTGCTGGTTTCCTGATATCTTCTTCAAGATACTGGGACAACGTTGGTGGAACGACCTTGGACGCCGCGATTGAAAATGCAGCTAACCATGCACGCTTTCTGGAATGTGGTGCCATTTCGCAATACAACTCGAAGGAAGGCGTCAAGATGAAAGTTCGCTATTTCTCTATGCAAACTCGTTGAATCTCACTGGCGCGCTCATGTTGTTATCATAGAACTTAGATCAAATCTACGCCCGTCGAATCATCCTATACGGGTTCCTCGTCAGTGATCTTGCGCCAAAGTGGCAAGAAGAATTTTACAAGGTGATACCCAAGAAACTCGCCAGTGGGGAATTCAAATTTACAGAGGACGTTACCAATGGGTTGGAGAACTCTGGACAGGCAATACGCGATGTACAGACTGGAACAAATACGGGGAAGAAGGTAATTGTTGTTGCACAAGAGTAGATTTACTGCTGCCACAACGGTATGTAAGGTAGATAGATACGCTAACACAATTTGGGCAAGGAAATTGTGATATGTAATAGTGTAATGTACGTTTCTGTAACAGTACGGATCAGGAATGATCTGGACCAACCCCGACTCGTATATAAATGTTTGTAATCGCAGCGCTATCCCTGTCATTGCGAGCGACTCTCAATGTGTGTGTGTGTGTGTGTAAGAGAGAGAGAGGTAATTTAACTGCCGCAGGCCACCATTTCGGAGAGAGCGGGGGAAACTATGTACTAAGTACCAAGTATGGTATGGTAATAGAGTGTATT
The DNA here is from genome assembly GCA_027886305.1 of Lentinula aff. lateritia. Classification (NCBI taxonomy): domain Eukaryota; kingdom Fungi; phylum Basidiomycota; class Agaricomycetes; order Agaricales; family Omphalotaceae; genus Lentinula; species Lentinula aff. lateritia. Next base: position 916 of record MU795357.1, on the reverse strand, counting down.
GTGTTCATTGGTTGTTGCATCATGGCTGAAAAGTGAATATGGGAGTGAAAATGGGTAGAGAGAACATAGGGTCATAAAGAGAAGGATAAGGAAACATAGAGCCAATATGTAAACTGATGAGTCCGTGGTTTTGATCTTGTCGCATGTAGCATATGATATTATGCTTGTTAATCTTTGTGTTGTCACTTACTTCTTCCGCAATCCTACCATCCTCCTCCCAGTCTACCTCATTTCCTTCAATTGTTGCATCTTCCAGCCTCTGCTCCCTAGTTTCCAGTGTTGGTTGTCCTGTCTTTTTAAATGCTCTGCTCTTTTTGATAAATTCTGCTAGTGCCTTGATTCCTTCCTTGGTTCTCAGTATTTCGCTCATATTATGAGGCTGTAGTTTATGGAAGTATCGTCCTTATATATGCCACTCCATACAATTTTAGTTTCCTTTTATGGTAGTAGTTTCACCTGATTTGGCCAAATGTAATACTGTGTTGAATTGTATTGATTTCTTGTGACCGGCATGGGATATCACAGGACTGTGATCCTCTGTCACGATTACTTTTTCTTGTCTCACTCGGTTACTCCCTGTTACTCCATAAATAGTTTATGTAAATTTACTTTTATTTAGCTTTTCTCAAAAAATCAATGTCAGCGCCTGAAAGGCACCCCTGTTTTTTTGATTGCATAATATTTAATAACCCTCAAGGAAGGAGCAAAGTTTTTGCCATGCACAGTGGTGCAGTGGCATCCCATAGAAGGTCTCTATAGTTGTCACAGATCTTGCAGGTTTCGATAATGTGATCTCTAGTCTGTGTACGAGCACTGCACAGGCTGTCATGCCTTGCTTCTCCGGACCTTTCCCTTTCCTTTCCAGAGCTCCGGTTCATCACTTATACATGTTTCCGATATTCTATGCACCATCCTT
>MU795356.1:0-27605 GCA_027886305.1 Lentinula aff. lateritia | reverse complement strand
ATAAGTCCGCAATCTTATCGGGCTTTCATTTTTCGACAGTATCTTATAAGTTTTAGCTAAGCTGCGCAAACTTATTAGTCATTGCATGCAGTGTTAAATCTTAAGAGCCTCCAACATGAGGCTCTGCCATGTTTTGGACCTCCGTAGCCGTCGATTAACATTCAACGTGCACCGTGGTCCTGTTTTCTATTCTAGCTGCAGTCAAAATGCTCCGAACACGCGAAGACCAGGCGAAGAACAGTTATATCATGATGTACATTACCTGTATGAACGATCTTACTAGCCGCACCTATCACTCACTCGATATCTCTAGCTCTGCTCCAGAAGTCATGCCTTTAGCAACCACAGGCCATAACAAACTCCGAAGGTCTTCACGATACACGTCCCAGCAGACAGTAGGGTCTATGCATTGGCTTTTTCGGACAAATATTCCTAGACGGAGATCCTCTTATTATCCTACTGACTCACGGAAGCGTAACTTCTTCGGAATGGGGGAAATAGTCAGTGTTTTGACAAACGTACGTTTCCGTAATTATTCCCCGAATCCTACTACTCACAGACGTCAATTGTTAGCCAGCAGAGACTGTTCGTTCGCTCACAGAATCCAAACGACTTCTTGAAGAGGCTCGGCAGGAGATTAAAGAGAATCGCGAACGCTCACAAATTCGACCCAAACATACATTTTCCAGACTTCCGGGTTTCTTCGCTCGTCAAGCTGAAGCCAAAACGATCGAACGGGCTTTGGAAGGAGAACCTGCGTTTACCGTTCTATTTGGTGCTACATCAGTCGGAAAGGTACGACTGTGCGACTCTTGTTTTCCATTTCTACGTTATAACACTGAGATTATCTACCTTCAGACTGCCCTCCTTCGCGAAGTTCTATGCCGAGACTCGTACCATGTCCTTCATTTCGACCTCCGAATAGCCGGATTTGCAGATCTTGCTAGTCTGTACATGAGTTTGAGTCGTCAGATGGAACAGTATTTCGAAGCCATGTCGACTCAGATGGAGGGATATAAGGAGTTTGAGAAGGAAGCATGGAGTTTTAAGGTCAGCATAGTAGTTCATTCACATGATTTAGTTTCTTACTCTCGATAGCATGATCGCTTGAATGTTGAACGGAGAATGACAGAGGTCCCTTCAGATTCGGGCATCAATCGAGTAAAAACCAGTGATATCGCAAGGCTTATGGAACTATTTCAGGTATGACATACAGTCATTCGTACTGTGAAATTGGCTCAATTTCGTGGTTATGCAGTCATCATTACTGAAATACTGGGAATTCAACCCATACGAAGAAGAAGACCCGAAAACAGAAACGCGCAAGGAGGAACAAAAACATGGGTTGCCGTCTACAACTCGTGTTGATACTTCCTGTGTAAATGGCAAACGCGAAAGCAATGGATTCCGAAATCTTCTGCACCTAAGGAGCAAGCACGAGGACCAAGGTAAGAAGAAAGAACGTCTTGCAGAGCATAAAGGCGAGTCAGAGAAGGAAGCTGAAAAACGGAAACGGCCTGTGAAGAAAATGCCTGTATGTTTTCTCATTCCATTCAAAATAGTAGATTTTCAAATATTTATAGGTCGTCTTTTTCGATGAAGCCCATAAATTGTATGTAGCAAGCTTATGCTCAAGTCGATTGCGAGGCTCAAGACATGTCCTTCTAGACCGGCCCTCATCCAGTCAACAGAGGCGATGAACTGCATCCTGAGTGCATTCCTTGTCCTCACCAAACAGGATCGACTGTGTCATGTCATACACGCCACTAGCGACCCGTTTTACCACACTTGGTTAAGACAGCTGAATGTCATGCAACATTGCAAAGTGCGTCTGCTTCATCGTCGGTGATCTAGATTGGATTTAATTCTAAAGCGACCAGGTCATAACCATCGGGGATTGTTCGAAAGCGGAGACGCGAGCATTCTTTCGTGAACAGCTTGTACCTCGTGTTCCAGAGTACATTCGGTATGGACTTAATTTTGAGGTGCTCTATGATGCATTTGGTGGAAAGTTAGTGCATTGGCACGATTTTGTGACAGATTACAGTGAGTGAACCGTTATTTCGATTGTCCTCATCACTGAATAGTCGGTTTTGAGTAAATACCAATGGTCGTCTTGACGGTATGTCCAAATATATAATCATCAGGTTGTTAGATGACTAACCGGTGCATATAGTGAGACGAAGCTCCCATTTCTTACAGGCACATGCCCTGCTCAATCTCCACATCATTCATTCGTCTGAGCACTCTCCGGAGGGTGAGGGTCAAGAGGGAAACCCCAACCACCCTCCTTCATCATCACGCCTACCTGGTTTCAAGATATACTCCGCAATCAGCAATCCCCGTGGCCCAGGCGTCCAGGACCCAGATGGCAGTAGTACTGCTGCGACGTACGGTGAATCCGATTTCACAGCGATGCAGCTACTGAGGGTAATCAGCCGGATCACTGAACCTGGTACAACATACCTCCCGTACTTTGCACTGTGCCGAGAGTATGGGGTACATGCTGTAGATGGTATGGTCAAGGGAAGGATTTTGGATTTAAGGTGGACAGAACCTGTGACGAGAGAATTCGAACCGGAAGAGTCATCTTATCTAAATCGTCAATCGAGACCGCTCAGCGATGAGGGAGACGAGAGCAATGGACGCACGCTTGTGGATAACTCGAATCAACTGGAAGGAAACCCAGCGGCGACATCTGAAGAAGATATTGTCCCTATCCCAGAGCAGGAGGTATTTTCGCATAACCGCCGACGGAGAAGCTCACGTTGGCGGAGTGTGTACGAAGGGAGTAGGGATTCTGTCATCGGTCCCAAATTGGTACCAACGACACCGATCATGAAGTACGCGATGCGAGAGGTATTGCGCGAGTATGATGAAGAAGTGGTTGATGATGATGACGGTACGGTGTCAGAGTATGCTTCTGCGGCATCGCTCTCAGATGTGGAAGAGTATTAAATATGGTTTGGTATGATGAAGTTTTCAGTTTGTCGACGTCGGGTCGTTGCATATTATATATATTGTTTTTCTGTGGTTTTCCATGACTAGATTCCACCGTACTCGCTTACTTGCATTTGTATCATTATAACGCATTCATACGTATACACGCGCAGTTGGGTAACAAGGGAATGGATGTTTCCAGCACTGTCCGACGCAATGAAAGCAGTAAAACGATCCCGAAATTTTAACTGTGTTACTTCAAGAATGCCTCGTTGGTCTCCTGAAGCAACAACTTATATTCGGGCTGGAACTATTTCAAATATCAAAATCATGATCGTTTGGAAAACGCTCGCTCACATTGACATATACGTTCTCCCACCACTGTATGGTTTTGGCTGTGAACTCTGCGTCCTCTTGAGAGATGACCGACTTGCGGATTCCGTTGGCTTCCGCAGACTCCGCCAAAAGTTGGACTTGGCATAGTCTATCTAGAGCACCAAACAGAAATACTGCTTCATCTACGGTGTTACCAACTTTCGAGAAAAATAAAGATCAGTTCACATTTGCAGGAAACAACTCACGAGGTCATAACGTACGTGTCAATAATCCGTGATTTTGCAAAATACAGGCCTTCCACTTGGGCCCGAGGGCATCTGCTATATTCTTTCCTTCCTGTTCTGCCAGAACTACTCCGCCAAAATTCTGATAAACCCCAAGATTATCATAGAATAAACACGAATCCTGTGTAAGGATATCGATTGGGCGCCCAAAAGCTGACCACGTTTTGCCATAAATAGAATGGCAATGAGCAGCGGCCTTGACATCAGGGCGGGCTTTGTGAATAGCAGAGTCTGTGGTAGATGATGAGTGATTCGAGTACTGCAGATGCATCTGTCTCATTTACGGATATAGAAGCCAGAGGAGTTGATAGGTAACTGGGCACCATGAGGGGATACATAGCCGTCTGGACCGACCAAGACAAGCATAGATTTCTGACAAAAATGATCAGCTCATGTAGTTTAAGAAATACGGGGAGATCACACAGTCATCGTTGAGAAATGCTCTGCGAATGGGTTCATCCTATAGATTAACACGAATTAGAGCGATCACAGGGGCGAAAGCAGCAACAGTTATTCACCAATAATGATCAGCAAGGACTGGGTCTCTAACGGTGATATGACCGGAAACACCTTCACCGTAACCACATTTTCCCCAGTAACGAAACGCAGCAGCCATATGCTCCTATATAGAAAGTGAGTCTGTACTCCGAGTCCTGAAGGAAGTTGATGCACCTTGATCCATTCACGCTCCTGGTAAGGATTATCGAACTTGGGAACAGAACTTAATTCTATAGTTCCTATAGTTCGATGGCCATGAGTAAACGTCCAATGCTAGAATTAGAGAATGCCCTTGCCTTGCTCATTACCGCGCCAAGTGCGACGCAATGGGTTTTCAGCGAGTCCGTCAAGGGACTGATGATATTTACCATTTGCACCATTCATACTTAGTGGGGGAATAGATGAAACACATTTGTTTCCCAATCGTACATGTTATTTCTTCTCCAGCAGGCCGAGATTGCGATAAGAAATAAGTCATCAAATTCCATTTGATTTCGGATTCTCCCGAAATTGGTCCGATATAAACAGCTTTGACACTCACGAAACCGTTGCTCTTCTCACACCTTATACTCTCCAAATAAACCTGTGATTGACACTTCAGCTGCTTAACAGCCTTCACTTGTCTACCTCAAAGTTCGCGTATGCACCCGTACAGTGGTTCATTACCCTCATTCTACTCCATCCGAGTTCCGCGGCTATTTATCACGGAGTGATTCCGGGAGCCGTGGCCCGTAATGCAAAATAAGACATTCAAGAATATCGTGAACTCACCAGTACTGATCTGTTACTTACTTAGCTCTCATGACCGCTTCGCCAAAGGAAATACTTATTGTCGGATTTGGTGCAGTTGGTTCAATCTGTGCGTAGATCGTTTTCATCTGCAACATAATCAAGGTTCTCAGTTGCACAAAGGCGCCTTCTGTTTAAAAAAGGGCGGTCTTGCTCGCATAACTGTAGTAGCAAGGAGCAGTCATGCACTTGTAAACGGTACTCCATATACATTTATTGGTTTCGCGTGTACAGTGTTCATTGCTCTCAGATTATGGTGTGCACATCAAGAGTCGACGATACGGTGAAATAGTTGGATGGAAACCGGATAGACGTGCGTATTCTTCGAGCTCCTATGTAACCTATGATGACTCCTCTCCATTCCCAGTTTGCAGGTCTGTCTCTGACGCTGCTGATCAGAAATATGATTATGTGATTGTGACTTCCAAAGCACTACCAGATTTAATCACTACCTCAACAATACTCGCACCACTCCTATCTTCTACATATACGATACGCTTTGGGCAACCAACCTATGCATTGTTACAGAATGGTCTCAGTGTTGAACAAGATCTGTATGATGCACTTGTTACCCTTGGGGAACAACCGAATTCGAAGATTATTAGCACCTCACTGTATACCATGACCAATATAACCGCACCAGGAGTTGTCGAGCACCTTTCAATGACCGTAAAGCCCAATTTATCCATATTTCTCTGACTTTCGGCTAAATGGTTTATAGGACTCGATCTTCCTTGGTATCTATAGACATGGAGATTTTACCACTTGTGTCAACTCTGATGAAGAGACGAAAATACTTGCACGGCTCGCTGCGCCCCTCGACAGTGGCGGCTTTCAAGTCCAGCTTGTCCCAGAAATTCAACGTAAGAAGTTGGCGAAAAATTTGATCAATGTAGTTTTTGCATCTACCGCAACACTTACCAAGTCAGTCCTAATCTTAAGTCGTCCGGATTTGAGCGCCGACCTACATCATTAGTTATACGGTCCCAGCTTTGTTTCGCCCTGCACCGAAGAAAGACTCAACCTATTACGAACCATATCTGGAGCCTCAGACTGCGTCCTCAATCAACCAGTACAGCATCCCTGTATTACGGGCAATGCTTCTCGAAGTGGAAGCGCTGGGTACGTAGACTCTCTGAAGAAACATCTGGACAATAGGTTCTCAAAATATATATAGCACGAGCACTCGGTTTTCCTGACACTAAGGATGGGTTTCCCTCCTCCCTCGTAGATGAAACAATTGCCAACCAAAAGCAAATGCACGAGGATCCGAGAAACACGCATGTTCCGAGTATGCTTCTGGATGCTAGAAAAGGTCAGCCTATAGAGGTTGAAGTCATTGTGGGTTCCATCGTTATAATGGCTCGCGAAAGAGGGGTCCCAATACCAGTGAGTCCTAATCATGATTTTGCCGAAAAGGCCAGTCTTTTAAACCGCCCCCAGCGCATCGAAACGTTGTATGCACTTCTGTTAGTCATTCAGAACCAAGCATTGGGACGCAAGTTGTCGTCGCCTGCTTCCTAAACGTCGTGACCGAATCATCCAAAATATAATTAACATCATTGAACGGATTTCTTCCGTCCTGTCAGAATTACACTCGGAAACTCATCCATCAGGATAACTTCCAAAAGAGTGCATTATAGTAAACAAAGGACAAAGCCTGCGCTGAAATTCAATCAACCTTCATGCACACAAATCGTTGTAGACAACATACCTCAAAGTTTGCTTGCCATTGTTCTGATGATCTGATTCTGAACGACAAGGAGGAGTCCGTATAAGGTTTCAATGCGCTATGATAATCGTATGAGTTAGCTTTCACGCGAATTTTACTGGATGATGCCCACAGGAACGGAGACTCCACGCTCCTTTGCCATTCTCACTACTTCGCCTAGGATGACTTCGACTTCGATTGGCTGTCCTTTTCGTACATCTAGGAGCATACTAGGTACGTGCGTGCTCTCTGGTGAGACGTGAATTGATGCGGTATTATTGAGGATGCTATCCACTGTCGAAGAAGGGAGGCCATCTTCCGAGTCCGGGAATCCAAGAGCACGAGCTGATGGGTGTTCAATTTCCAGTGAGAACTCTTATGGAAGATCATAGACTCACCCAAACTAACCAGTTCCTCCATAATAGCCTTCAGCGTAGGAATCGTAAACTCATTAATGAGATGTGCGGTTTTGGGTGCAACAAACGGTTCATACTGGATAGAAGGATCAGATGGTGGAGGGCGGAATACCGAAGGTAGTGTGTAACTAAATTTTCCAGGTAATCAACTCTCTGGTAATAAACCGTATAGGGAAGAGTAGATATACCCAGTCAGTGAAGTGAGCGACGAGAACGCGACGTTCCAGAAGTTCTTGGAAAATTTCTTCCTCTGAATTTCGGACACCACACTGACTGTGCTTCCTCCTTTTGCGAGTATGGAAGCAATACCCTCAAGAATCACAGTTTCTTCAGGTGAGTTGGTAGTAGTTGTAAAATCGTTATGCCTGTATATTCCAAGCGTCGGGCGATCCTACAAGAAAGTGGTTATCAGCGCGGCGTAGTTTCCAATAAGTATAAAGCTACACACGAATCCATTGTGCTCAACTACATCGGGTGCGAGAAGGTTTGTCCCTATGTAAAGCGATGTCCCGATTACTTTCGGATCGCCTTGCGCAAGCGCCTTGATTGCGTGATAAAGGTCCACCTCAACGTTTAAACCATTTTGTAGGATGACATACGCCGGTTGGGGATACTTGTCAATGTAAGGAGCAGTGAGAAGAGGCGCCAAGATTGTCGGAGTCTTGATGATATCCGGTAAAGCTTTCGTTGTTAGAATGACATAGTCATAGGGCGTATCAGCAGCGCTTCCGACAGATTTGCACACTGCGTGATTTATCAGAGACGAGAAGAATCTGATTTCTATGTCTTAACTCACATCGATCTGGCCTCCATCCAGGTATATCTCCATATTTCGAGCTCTTGAAGTGCATTCCATTCTCTAAACAGCGAAATGAGAGATTAGTCCAGCGTTCACATATCAGTGTCAATTGCTCACGATTGACAGCATCATAATTGCTTCGAGCAACTGCTGTTACGCGAGCAAGTCCACTACGTTTCGCGATGAGGGAATCTTTCCAACTATTTGTGTTAGTGAGGCTATGAAAGTTAAGGTCTAGAGGCAGGGCGCACATATGGATCCAACACCTCCAAAGCCAACGACCAGAATTTCTTTCATCGTGGCCGTCAGGTTCAAAATTCAGTTGACTGGAAGCCGGAAGTGTACCAAGAACATTTCCCGGTCCGAATCCAGAATGGCACACTGCCGCTTTCGGGCCGTCATTAGAGAATTTAATATTTAACCATTATCATCTTCGTATAATGGCCTACCTCCCTACGTACATGAATACCCACTCCTCTCACATCGTAGAACCTGTTTCAGGGATACCGAATTTGTCATTCGCAGACATTCATGTAAGTAGTGTATAATCTTTGCAGGTCCATAGCTCTCCCTATCCCGCTACATAGATTTCAAATTGGATTCTGACCTGTCTGACTCACATTTGATTAAGATATGTGCTTTTAAGCTCACCGCATACTAAACATTCTGCCCTGTGTGATTACCAGTAGATGTGACTATTACGCCCATACCCATTTCACTTCCTTGACTGTCTTGCAAAAAACTTTATGACGTGCCCAGTCAGCTTTCTGACAATCGGTACTGCAAGGTGAAAAGATATAAGCGAAAATCATCATCGATGAACACAGTAAATAGCATACCTGCAATACCTATAGATGTGTTGATCTTTCAATGAAAACGTTTTTGGCATGCATTTAGGCGTTCGACCTACCGTGTAATCTTGCAGCGGTTGCATTGCTTCAAGTGCTTGCGACTCTCCTTTGCTTCATTGTTGCAGTTCACGCAGCTGGCTGCCATTGGATATTTTGTGCCATTTCGAGATAGCTTGGGCAGAGGTCTGGGAGGTGCACCTGCCAATGATTGCATTTCTGAGTTGATAGCAGACAGAGTCTGTGCACAGTCACCGATTTCTGAATTACAAACCAGATGAACCTGAATCAAGATTTATAGTCAATGTAAAGAACAGAGAATGAACGAAGGACTCACATAGCTGACCATGCTAGGAGTTTTAAGCTGCAACCATTCGCTTGTCATCCAGACAGACTCTCGTGCAAATTTAGCTGTGTAGTAATCGGAGTATCAACATAGGGCATTTGGGTCATTTGAGATGATATGCATACTACAGAATTCACATCTCCACGGTCTATTGTGCTTCAAGTCAATTTGAATGCTCAAAACATAGGGCCTGATCGCATTCCGGCGGTCTGAGACGGTGTACATTTGACGGGCTGGAATAACGGGTCGAAGGTATACCTCCAATCGGCGCTGTTCTTGTTCGTCCTTCGAGAAGCGTTCCTCCATATTCGAAGGATCTCTGGAGCAAGAGCCATATACGATAATGGTTAAATCAACCTCCGTATCACAGACAGGATCGGGCAGCTCGAAAGGACGAGGCGGAGGACGTCCTGCTGACATGACTGAGCTCGATTTAACCAAGAGAGAGACCAAGTTTATGTGGCTGTGCAGTACATTTCGGAGGCAGCCAGGATATGTCCGAACGCCCGAATGTCGCAATTCGTGCACAGAATGGCACCATTTGGTCTGTGCGCAACGGCGCCAAACTTCCTTTGTCGTCGACGACTTCAGTAACAGTAACACGAGTATTGAATCGACGACCACTAGCTTCCTGGCCAAAAATATCTACGGCATGATCCCAACCAAACATGTGTATGGTTCGCGAAGGTCCGCGCTTATCACAAACAGGAATTCCGAATTACTTCATTTCCGTCAACGACGTCTTTAGGATTTTTTCCCTCTCGAACTCTTTCTCCCCGCTCGCACAACAACCAACACTTGATTGTCTCTGCAGGTGCATAAATGGCTACGGACCACAGAATACCAAGCGAGCTTTCATTTGAACCCTCAGCTTCTTCAGCCCCACAACTGCCGATACCTTCGCCCTCGCTGTCACGAAACGGGACAATCGTGGAGCTGGAGGACAGTCGGCAATCTGGGATGTCTTCTACACCTTCGAAATACAAAGAAACTAGTTCATGTTGTCCTTTTCCTGGTGAAGCTACGGAATGCGAGGCGGCGAACGACAAAAGCCAATCCCAGTCCGTAAACCCGCACGCACGATCCCGAAGCAAAAAAATGTTCAACCCACAGCTGATACTTGAAAACAACGGAAGTGTGGCGAGAGACCATTTAGCTTCTGAAAGAACTTTCTTAGCCTATGTCAGGACAAGTTTAGCAATAGCTTCTACAGGAGTCGGTGTGTTAATGCATTTTTCTTCTTCTAGTTCAGAACATTCTCTCTAAAAATGTGTTACTGTTGAATCCAGCTCTTGTACAATTGTTGACGATATCCGTTGACGCTTCAACTAATAGATCGACAACGTCATTAACAACGGAACCAACGTCCCAACGTATGCAAGCGTATGCGAAACCTTTGGGTTCTGCCTTCGTCATTTTTTCTATCGTCCTGCTTATCACTGGTAGGATAATTTTATTATTTCCGTATCACACCCTGACAAACAAGATACCTTTTTTCAACTAGGGTTAACGCGCTACTTCTCCATACAGAATGCTTTAACGCTCAACCAGTTTCCAGTGGCTCGACTAGTGATCATCATCAGCTCTCTTATTCTCTCTGCACTGGTCATATTTACATTTGCAATTTTGGTTGCTGGTTAAAGTTGACGGGTCATTTTACTTGTATCTTACACAGTTTCTTACACCATATGTATTTCAAAATTCATCATCTCACTGGATATCGTTCAAATTGTAGAACCACTCCATAGCTCGCAACTTTGATCAAACCGAGACTGTTCAAAGCCTTTGTCGCTCTTCGAACGTCTTTTTCACCTATGGCCAAATATGATGATGATGTTCTCTACCGTTCCATAAATTAAGACTGACCTCAGCAAAATATTCATCGTCAATGAGCACCCTGATACCCGTAGCAGCCAATGCCTTAGATACATCCAAGCACGCTTGGTGGGCTGTTGCAGTTGCCGCTGCAGCAGCAAAGTCCCGGGTGTGGTTCCCGCCATTAAGGACAGTGGGGATAGCTATTTGAAGAGGAATGGTTAGGAATTTATCTGAGTATGAATCTCCAGAGTACACACCAAACCCGGGATGCAACGAAGGTAATTCTTTTTCGATGGCCAATCAGTTTTTTTACAATGTACAGATGTTGAACTCTACACACCGTACGTTACATTCCCCTGGCATTCCAAGATATCAGTTAGAACTTCAACTTGACGCCAGCGAACAGAGATGTGATAAAAGGATTTTTTCAACTTACAAAATCCGTAGAAGCATGTGCAATGCCCCAAACGAAATCAATTCCACCATATCGGCTTTTGACTATTCTCGCTACTTCTTCCCCTGTCGTCAAATTTGGAGTTAATATGTATAACCAAAACATATGCTGCGAACAGAGCACCGGAGCCTTACTCACCGAGTGCCTTATTTTGATGTATTTCCGTCAATTTCTCAGCCAAAGTGAGTTTATATTCGCATCCAGTGGCCTGGGCTGCAGCGCTGACGACCAAGTAATGTTATGAATATCAGAAGAGGTGAAGACAAATCAAGACTCACGGGAAGCAAGGCAGTACCCGTTTTACGACATCATCCAGTTCAGCCACGTTGGGAGCTCGGATATAGCATACGTATTTTGCATAATCCGGAATGACTGTGCATGCACGAGTTGGAAGCACGACAGGAGATTCGGCAAGAATTGTAGACGAACCATTGACAGCCCAATCTTTTCCCTCGAATATTCCATGCACCCGAGCCGTAGGTCTCAGTTGCTGACGAAGTGCGGAGATATTGTTATAAGCCAAGACTGCGGCATCGAGAGCGTTTATGCCTTCCCAGGGGGAAAGAGCCGCATGGGCACTATGAAATCCAATCATTAGCTTTTTGGTTCCCCTCGAGTGACCATGGAACAGAAATGCTCACGTGTGTCCAGAATACTCTACAGTCAGTTGCTGAATAGCAAGGCTACTGGATAAGCTGACAGACCCTTTCGGGCCCGGTGCTGGGTGACACCTGCTCAAGATAGTCAGTGAGATTTCCGGAAAAGGATTGACCGGTCAAATAAGTAAGTAAAATTGTCGAGGCAGCGACAACGCACATAAGGCAAGCAGCCATATCCTTGTACGCGCCTTTCTCTAGTAGCTTGAGTTTTCCGCCCCCACCTTCCTCAGCTGTTTTCAAGCATTAACAGTAGATCATCAAGTATAATGGTTCAAAGTACGGAGCGAAAAAGTAAGGCTGCATGCTATGGAGGGATGAAAAATATTGATCACCTGGTGTGCCCAACAACTGTATGGTAGCAGAAATATTGAACTGCTCAAGAACCACTTTCATTGCGCAAGCTACTGCAACACCCGAGATAGCGATTAGGTTGTGTCCACATGCATGGCCAACGCCGGGAAGAGCATCCATTTCAGAGTTCACCCCGATTGTCCTTCCGCCCGAGCCATGCTTATATGTTGCAAGCCAAGCCGTCGGTAGGAGGTAGTGTTTTTCGACTTTGAACCCATGCTCAGACATGAAGGATGTTAGAACGTCGTGAGTTCGTCTGTCGATCGATTATCGTATGAATTGGCTGGGAATGCGTAAAATATATTCGATGAGTCGCGTACGCTTCTTCATATTTTAACTCAGGATGAGCTTGATACAAATAGAGCGATATCTTGTTCGGATTCTTATAAGCAGGTCTAGATAAATACGTACCGTGGATATCCAAGCTAAGCGTATTGAGCTCCTTGCTCATCCCTTCGATCTTTTTCTCGATTTCATCCAGGATGTCAGGTCGGAATATTTCCGATCCTGGGGTTTCTGGAACTGGAGGAACTGTGTCTTCTGGTCGCCAGACTTCGGAGGTCAAAGAAGACATTCTTGAAGATATGATTGGGATATGATATGATTGGATCGATGATGGTATGAACAGAAAAGGAACAGAGGAAGGGCGTCCAAGCCGGCGCTAGTTTTGCAATAACATTCTTAGCGCCACGGTTACGCGCCAGTCCAAGACTGGGTACGACCCCAGAAAATGAGGTCTGAAGATACAGATTAGACACTGTGCTCCGTGCAGAGCTGAAAACAAAGAAGAACGCCAAAAATTCGAGATTCCCAAAAATCTGAGATAAGTTGCCAACAGATAAAGGTCGGCGCCAAATCCAAGTGGACTGCGTAAGTAGACTGTTAAGGTTAAGGTCCCAGAATCTACGCTATATCTTGATTCTCTCATAGTACTGTGTACTAGATACACCACAAGATTATGTATTGAGCGAGCACAAAGCATTACAGTCACGATCGAATAAGAACATAGAGGATCCTCAAATTGTTTACTCTACACCACATATCCTGCGCCTTTATTTATTCTTTACAGCCTCGGGAAGATCAGAGACACGACCAACTATATTGTATCTTTTTCTAGGCCCAAGAACAGCAGTCAGCGATGAGGAAATATTGGAGACAACAGACACTCACAAGAAAAATGCATGCCAATCATTCAACGTCTTCATGTCCTTTTCGTCTAGCCCACTATAGTCCGGTACTGCATGCTCTGCTTTGAGACTGCTCATTCCCAGACCTTTCGATCCATCCGTGCCAGCAAAAATATTATAAGATTTCCCAGCACCATAAACGTCGCTTCTGTGGGTGACTTCGAAAACGTCCCCTGTGTAGAAATAAGTCGGACACAATCAGTTCAGTCGGTTAAATAGAATTATACTCACCTTTGATAGAGACATAGATCGGCATTCCTTCCACAGTTCCATCGTACTTCTTGAGTTCCTCCAGTGTGAATGGATCATCTTTGGGCGGGAGCAGGTCGGCGCGCGCAGGCTGCATTATCGATTTCGGTTGTTCTTCAGAGGTGGTCGAAGGACTGGTGGAGTCAGAGGACATGGTATTCAGGGAAGGAGAGGAAGAAAGGTTTCTGAAAAGTATGAATACGACTGGGACTAGAAGCAGAGCACCGGTGATCAAACTGGTGTTGTTGAAGGATGCAAAAGACATCTATCTCTCGGGGTATAGCAGGTGATTGTCGGAAGTAAAGTTTAGCGCTCATAGACGCTCTCTACAACACACAAGCAAAGAAAGTGGATACACGGAAGTTAGACTCGCTCGTTTGCGTAATTCAAATCAGAATTGCATTTGCAGGAGAGGATTTGCACCTTCGCTGTCTGGGTGCGGTACCATCAGCATTCGAAAAGTACTGCTTAGGTGTGCTTCAATTCGAACACTTCCAAAATAAATTCAAATGTTACATTTTTTCTATTGTAGCCCGAAGGGCCATGTGTCTTGTTTATGGAAAATACTACGAAGATCTTCATTGACCCCATACGCTCAAGCGCCCACCAGTGTCCCAATCTCGACGTTCATATCACTGCATCAGCCAACCTTGTCGAACAGAGACTGACTCTGATACATCTTCACCCTGGATTTCTCTGGACATTTGAGACCAGACAGGTTCAATACATAGGCCCTATGATACACCCTTGGTATACACCGCGGCCGTTGAAATAGAAGCCTTCAGCCAGCAATCACAAGGTCCCTGCTCAAGGATCACGGTCATATTCAGGTGAACTGTGATATCCCAATTCAAAATCATTGTCCAGCATGCGCTGCATATTATTAGCTCACAAACAAGGTATATAACTGGAGCAAACATTCGAGTTTCCGTTGAACAAGGGACCGCTTCATTTTATCCTCATGAGGTCTACTATTATCGGATCGTTACTTAGTCTCTTGACAACGACCTTCGTCGCTGCAACTCCCAATCCTATCGCAGGCAGTGGTAAGTGCTCTCTCTATTGTTGTACAATCTTTGAAGGAACCGATCCACGAAATAGATACGGTTGAAGTTCGAGATCCGGCCATTTGGTACAATCCGTCTCTAGCGGTGCGTCCGTCTTATTTTATTCTCTTCGCAACTCGTCCAAATTATCGCTTCCCAGAAATACTTCGTATTCTCTACGAACGGCCAAATACCTATCTGGACAAGCTCAGCACTAACAGGGTATTCTGCTCTCTCTCCTTGACCGTTTGTCGTCAGTACTATGTTTTATGATAGCCCTTGGACGAACATAGGGTCAGCTTTGAGTTCCTGCTCAATAATCGATTCTTCCGGAAGCTGTAACATATGGGCACCCGATATCAACTTCATCGATGGACTGTACACTTTATACTATGCAGTTTCTGCTCTCGGAAGCCAGAACTCAGCTATCGGCGTTGCCACCAGTCCGTCTATGATGCCCGGTACTTGGACTGACCTTGGGGAGGTCATCAGCTCTGTCACCGGTGACGTTTTCAATGCTAGTAAGTATCATCGGAAGACAATGCTTTGTGTGGCTCATTTCTAAATACGTCCCAGTTGATCCCAATATCATCGATGATAGTGTCGGATTGCAACTGACATTTGGTTCGTATTGGGATGGGATATATCAAGTTGGCCTATGGCCTGGAGTCAATGATCAGGCTTCGGTGTGGTCTTATCAACAGTGTTCTGCAGTCTTTTCGCTCACAATTCAATCCTAACAGCCTACTCCCGGAACTCATCTTGCTGGATACAGCGGTCGCCCGGCTGAGGCCGGCTTTGTCTACAAGCCAGCCAGCCAACCATATTACTATGGCTTCTTCTCGGACGGTATCACGCCTCTCATCGGAGTAAGTTTGTCATACCATCGATATTTATCTTTCTCGCTGTTTAAACACCACCGACTCTGCCCAAATTTACTTCCTTTACATATAGGCTACCTCCCGTCCTGCTGCTGGAGAAGAATACAAAGTCCTCGTAGGCCGCGGTGCAGTCGGACAGGGTCCCTTCTATGATGAGCTAGGGAATGATATTACCCTAAACCTCACCCCGGCTACTGGAACGCTTGTCCTTGGATCTCATGATAACGTTTACGCTCCCGGGGGTAAGCCTTGGATCGGATTTTCTGTTAGAATTGAGGCTGATCGTATAATCATAGGCCAGAGTATATTCGCTGACCCCGTTAGCGGGCGCGATGTGATAGTCTATCACTACGTCAAATTGAGTGACCCCATTGGCGGACCATCATACTTGGGTATAAACTATCTCGACTTTTCTTCTGAATGGCCTGTCGTTGTTTCCTAGCCGAGAGGGGGTCCATTCGACGACAACAATCCATGTGTAGAGGATGGCAATGTGAATGCAATGCAAAATATTGTGAATACTACAGCGCATAGATATTAGGGATAAAATGTGTCCTACTTTTATAGCAGAGAAAGTTGAACATTGACAACTCTATGCCAGGGAATCGAGGAATCGAGGAATCGTAAAAATTTGATGTTGCCCAACTTTAGGCATGAACGGGGCCTGAATTTGCCCATGTCTTTTTGTTCGACAAAGCCTCTGCCTTCCTCTGCTTCCTCAGATCCCCTGCTGTCCTGAACTCCACTTTGCGCGCCACTGATTCCACAGGCAACGGACTCCCAACAGTCTTCCGAGTTCGATTCGAATACTTCGTAACACCCTCTAAAGCCCAATGTAGTGCCCGTTCGACTCTCGGCTTCCATTCTTCGACTAATTCCGGTTCGTAATAAGCTACAGGATTTCGGAATGCCAACCAGGCATAAAGCCCAAGCAGTTTGTGGAAGAGTTCTAGTATTGACAACGTCTTAGTATCGGATTTCGGAAGAGGTAAAGTCGACATTTTTTTCTCGACAATTAGCAAGGTTTCTAAAAATTGTGTGCCTTGGAATAAATCGGTTACCCCAACAGACAGATCTTCAGCATAGTTTTTCAAAAGTTTTTTTAAGACTTCCACACAATCCGGTTCTCGCCATGGAATCGGAGCTAATAGGAACGTTATCCTGTCTTCGAGACTGAGCTGGTCAGAATATTCGTCGACAGCATCAGCGGCTTTATCGATGTTAGAAGATGAATATCGGTAGTGAGGTTTTGTTTTGGCTACGTATACGTGGGCGTCATATATGGTTCGCAAGCTTGTTGAGGGAGGAAGAGCACGTGCGATGTCACGACTACTATTGTAGCTTGGACCTAATATCGCAGCGGGAAGAGGCGCGAAAGGTTTGGCGAGAGCCTGTTCCACGAAAGGGAGGTCCTCTGGAAGGAAGGTAGTTGCTAGCCCGCATTGTTCTTGCAGCATCCCGTAACGACCTGCCCTACCGGCAATTTGTTTTGTTTGGGAGATAGAGAGCGGTCGAAGTACTTCGCCATCGAATTTGCTGACAGCCTCGAAGACAATCCGTCGTATCTTTCTGAAAGGATAAAATTTGGGAATCATGGAGAGATGACATAGGCAACAGACGTACAAGTTAAGACCCATTCCGATAGCATCACTTCCGACGATAACGTCGTAACCACTGTTTGGATCATTGAACAAATCAGCCTGTCCACTGCGAATTTCTGGAGGAAGTTTTCCATAAACGACCGCACATTTCATACCGGTAGCTTTTTCGATGGAGTTCTTGAGCCAAAAGATGCTGCTTCTGGAGAAAGCAACGACACAATCACCCTTCTGTACTTTTGAAAAGTCCTTATCAAGACTCTTGTCAATCTGGAGCGGGGTCAGACGCTTGTAGCGACGGACCTCAAGCTCATCGTGCGTCTCTGCAAGAAGAGCTTGAACAATCGGAACAGCAGTCTCCTCTCCACAAAGATGGACCTCCTTGGCATTGATACCTAACACAGCGGACGTCCAAGCATACCCACGACCTACGTCTGCGATCATCTGAATTTCGTCTATCACGGCCAGATCATACTTTTTCGTCATAGACAACATCTCTACGGTTGCGCTTTCCAAAGCGGCTTCATCGTCAACAATCTTGTGCTCCTCTCCGGTAATCATATTGCATGCTCGGGCAAACTTAGGGTTTCCTTGACTTAGGACGGCAGGAGTAGTATCTGCAGCTGTCACATCGACATCTAGTGCAGAGTCAACAGTGAGTGACGCAGGTATCGCGTCTTCCTCTACACCCGCAGGAACAATCTGGCCTAGATTCAACCTTTCCCAGATCTCATGAGCTAGCAAACGCAGTGGACCAGCGTACACACCGGTCGAAGCAGCAGCTAAAGCACGCAAGGCGTGGTGTGTTTTGCCGCTGTTCGTAGGACCAACATGCATAATGATTTTTCGACGGGTACGCCGGGCTTCGAAAAAGTCATCCGCGGGATGTTCCAAGCGCGCAGCGTGAAAGAGCCGTTGAATGGAAAGTAACGTAGCGGGTCCGATGGTTCTTTCTACTGCGTCCCGGCTAGCGGGATCTGCGGCCCAGGCATAGAGTATACCTGTGTAAACGATATCTGCATATGTTTGAGGCAGGTCTTCAGGCGTCGAACGGGCGAAACGGTCAAGTGTATACTTGTCGTAAGAGTCATTGTTGGAAAGATTGCCAGACAGAACTTCGGAAACAAAGAGTTGAAGAAGAGGATGTATGCTTTCTTTAGGTATTCCGAATGATTCTAGACGAGAATGTAGAACCTTTTGTTTTGACCAATGCTCTACATTCTCTTCAAAGTATCTGATAATTCCAATATGATCATCCAAGGAAAGATGTAGCTCTGGCCGTTCTATGACAGCATTTCTACTCCATTTGTATGTGGAAGTAGACGGTAGATGTTTCTGGGTTCGATGTACGCCAATACTGTTGCCATTATGCAGAGTCTCTGCACGTTTTGAAGGTTGACCTGACGACCCAAACCTTCTAGCAACATGAGGACTCGACAGCAACCATAGTGCCGACCAGTTGGAAAAGAGAGAATTTTGGGATTTAGAGGCCGAGGTCAATGCATTTAGCGCAAATGACATGGAAGGAAGAAAATGAAAGGTTCTAGGAATATTCAATGTTGACCTCTGTTTGATCGCCAAAATACTCTATCTTCTTGACACTCACGTCGACGTGAAGGCTATCCGACATACATAATACTACGGCCATGTCCGTCGTACCACCTTCACGTCTCGTAAAATTGACCAAACTGCGATGCAACATCTTCCAAACGGTCTACAACCCCACCGGAATTCGGACTGGTGCTAAATACATCCGTGCTCGTCTACGCGGACCAGCGATGATGAGTTACTATCCCCCGACTTTGAATATTTCGCGGGTAGCGAGGATGTATCCGGAATTGGAGCTTGTGGATGAGGATGAGGAGCAGCGGTTACAGGATATAGAAGATAGGAAGAAGCGTGGAAAGGGTGCACCCAAGAAGGCTAAAACAAAAGGTATCCAGTATGCTCTCTCTGATATTAAAATGAGACTGATCATGATTTTCGTGTTTAGAGGACGGCAGGAGAAACCAACGGCGAAAATAATCATTGCAGTTTTACATTATTCTACGCCACTTCTAATTCTCTTTCGAGGAATTTCTACTTCCACTACGTTCTGGGCACGCCTGACTTTCTGTATCTTCTTCAATGTCAATACATATTCTGCCAAAGTCGAACCCAACAGTGTCTACCTGGGTCGTGTTTACATGTATCCAATCGGGTAGGATGGAACCTGGCATTGTGAACTAGAGAAAAGAGGCGCGACAATGCAATGGTGAGTAACTTCGTCAGTAGATCATAACCCTGATTGAAAATGTGCAGAATCGAAAAGAAACGTGACTTGAGAAGGATACTATACCAGACTCAACACGTCGTGTTAAACGAAACCCTGCGCAAAAAGATCCCTTTGTCTCGAAAAATGAGTTGTCCGGTTGCAATAAGGTCGGGACTTGGTATGTGTAGGAGTGTTTGCGGTGAGAAATTCGGTAAGATTTGGTTGCGCGTCGTCAGAGCTGAGGTATGTATGTGAGTTAAGAGAAACGTGCTCGAAAATCCTCCGAAAACCTGAGAAGGTGGGCGACCTCGGCATCGAATAGGTTTAATGAATAAGGTCGAGGCACCGAAAGATCGTTGCGCATCCGAATTGAAAGTGTGAATGACATTTCCAAACTCATAGGAAAGAGCATGGCGTGCGGGAACTGTCCCTGTTCATCTACATATAGATAGCATCGACGTCTTTAGAGGGACATCTTCATATTGGCACCCTTCAACAAGTGAAAAAAATCGAATGCTCTTGACTGAAGCGGGCATGAAAGTACAATCTGTTGATCAGGATATGGTGGTGATCATATGCAGTCCATAAACACAGCAGTGATGTCTTTGTCTTTGGTACATACATAACATGAGCTCGTCCTGAAGGATTAAGACAAACCCTATAAAAGCGAGCTTTGACTAGTACCTGAATTTTCACGCTTAGTAGAAATATCGCAAGCTCGTCTGCTACAGGAACATAGACGGCAAGACCAAACGGAGTACTTGAATTCCACGTCGATTGGAAATTTGGAATTGAAGAGAGGATGGACATGAGACGATGTCACTAAAAGTTGGGCCCCTTTGAGCCCAGAAGGACAGATAACGCATGATCAGACTGTGTGTACCCCAGGAGACTTCAGGTGAGAACAAAAGTTCGGTTCGAATCTCTGTAAAACACTTCGCGGACGGGATAATGTTGGAGATGTACTCCAACAAGGCAATAACGATGATTGAGGACGTGGGAATGTACATATCACCTTGCTTGCTAGGTCCTTCGCCACCCTGTCTTTACCAAGCGCTCGTGCATTTTTTTCAAACGTTAGGCGCTCTCTGATGTTAATGCCTCTATTATCGGTCTGCCACCCATATTATCGGTCTGCACACCATGTAAATTTTCCACTTTCTAATGACACTCTTTATCACACTCTACACCACTTTCTAAGAAATGCGCAGTGACTGGCAGAAACTCGCTCCATGATCCTCGCACGTCCCTCCATCTCCAGTCGTCTACTCCAATTACCTCCAATCCGGGGCACAAAGTCTTCAACATTCTAAATTGGTTGTGGTTAATGGCGGTTTCAAATGGGTCGTCGCCAGCTATGTATATGCTCCGGAGTGGTGGATTAAAATTCAACATGTCTGCCAAAGTGTTTAACAACTCATTGTACTCCAAGTGAGCATGTATTACTGCTTATGTTAACGGTAATATGCTCACTGCATCCTTAACATTGTTGCAAAAGTTTACCTCCAAATTTCGCAGTTGGCTCATTACTGATAACAACCTGCACATTGTGTCCTTGTCACTCCCAAACACGTTTACCTTCAAATCTGTAACATCGTGAATCTGAATTGTTAGTTCGTTCACATTGTTTGATCCTTTAGTGCCGCGCCCCGCACGGCAGTCCCCGACTCTGAAAGTGAATATTTTGGTTGAATAACTTGAAAATCGTGAAATACTGTTAAACTCACCCTGGAGCAGCTCTGAGCAGTGCACCGGAAACCCCGAAGGCATTGCACATTTGCCTCATTTTGAATCAGGCTGCAAAAGGTTGCAAACCAGTGTGCCGGAACCCCCGAAAGGCACTACACATTTGTGTCACTAGACCACTACCATCACGAAAACTCGCGACTTTTGATTGCCATTTGGTGCTTACAGGGACCTCCTCTTTCAGAGTCGGTGATGACAAACCAATGTTGGTTAATGTGTGCGAGCCCCCGCATGACCGTGGAAAAGGAAGCTCAGTTTTCAAAGGCAGTTAAGGAATCGATTGAATGCATACATTCACTTCTTGTTCTCTCACCATCATCTTCACTCAACAAACAAATTGAAATCGCTTGGTTTAACCAAGTTCTTTAGCATCATCAGAATAAAAATTCGCAACTCTTGCTTTCTCGCTGACACATGGACGCCCAACCACGTTTCACTCGTTCCCGTGCCAGAGTAGCTCCTCCTGGAGACGTCGATCCCACTCCTCGTCCGCCTCTCTCCTTGCGTCAGAGCATTTTGGGTCCACCTCCGGGCGATGGGGTTGAGACTCCAGCCACGCCTCCGCCCACATTTGTACAACCTGCTTGGATCATCCCTCGCCCCAATGGCGAGGATGCTCTACGCGCTCGTGAGGCCATCCGTGCCTCCCGTTCCCATACTCAGGCATCCACTCCTGCGGGATCTCCACCCCACTCTCCTCCAACTCGCAACGCTCCGGTTGCCCGGGTTTCTCGCCCTTCTTCTACTGCCCTTGGCTCGCCCATGGTGCAGGATCCCGGACATTCCGACGACGAATGGTTTGGTGTGGCGGGCTCCGACCTCTAGGATCCGAATGATGCTTATGCAACTTCTGGTGAGGAGGGGTCGGCTCCGGCCTATCATTCTCGTTCTCACTCAGTCTCATCTTCTCCCTCTGACACCGATTTCCGTCGGGACCCAGTTGAGCTTTCCCCATCTGGTGAGTGGTTTCCACTCTCGCCATGCTATGGTCTCATCCTGCCTTCCACATGCTTACTGACACTTTGCTCCAACCAGTTGCACTGGAGGACTTCGTAGAGCTTCCTGTCAAGCCCATGCCTCGGGCCTCCATTCTGCCGCTTGGTATTCCGAAGATCTACCTTTTATTGTAATCTCTCCTTATTGTTCTTTCTCGCTACACATACCCTTTCATTCTAGTCTCTCCTTATTGTCTTTTACTTTACCCTGCAGGACTACACGTATAACTCCTAGTAGTTAGTCTGGTGCTCCGCACCGTTGCGCCGCTCCGTAGATATAAATACTGCCTGTACGCTACTGTAGTTCCTCAGTTTAATTATCAACTTAGATCTCCTTTCCCAACTTATCCCTTCTCTAAGTCTTCAGGCTCAACGCCTTGAAGTACTCTCTCTACAGCCTCTGGACTTATAAGTTCTTTGGCCCGCTCCTCGTCACCGGCGATACCGCTGCTCCGACTTGGCTGCTACTCAGCTCCTCCCTTCTATACTCTTGATCTCCGGGGACTAACGGCGTAACGGCGGTGTTGTTAATAACTTCACTACTGTCCCACTCGTCTTCTGCACTTAGACACTCTGTGACCTCTGGCACGGTTACATGGTGTACATGATCTTAACACTTCCACCTCGCGTCTCTTCCGCTATTCCTACAGCTTCGGACCGCCGACGCAGGCCCCCTCTTGGTCCTTTCTGAGACCCCGCTCTTGCTCCGGTGCCTGAGGTATCAGACAGCAGACCTGTCCTCCAACCTGCCCCCAGGATCCACACAAGTCATCGCACCACCGCAGATCAGCGCGGGCGCAGTCACCACCTTCAACCTCACCGCCAGTCGAGGCCTCGCGCCCGTACTCGGGAAGTTTCTCCTGGGCCTGACTTCGGTTCCCACCTTCGTCGCTCCTCACGCTCACTCTCTCCAGTTGCGCACTATGCTCCGGCTCGGTTCGATAGATCCTCCCTGCGAGTGGGTCGGGGTAGGGATACCCTGTCTTCTGACCCGTACACACCGAACTATGCGTCCTACCCTCAGGATCTACGGATTGCAGAGCAACGTGTTCCGGTGAAGAATGGTCGTAGATTTCGGGATCCTCGTCAGGGAGAGATTTCCTCCTCAGTCCCGGCCGCCATGCTGAACCAAGTGAACCCCCTGGTCATTTCTGCTCTACACTCTGGCTGGCCGGCTTTCATCTCGCTCAATCATTTTTCCTGTCATATGTCGGAAATGGGTGAAAGCTCGGTTTCTGCAGCTGGCGAGACTTGGGATGTAGACGAAGCTGGTCAGGTCAAATTTAAGACGAAACGCCTAAAGGAACTGTCGTTCGAATCCATTTCACGCAGGGACTGGGACAGCATCTCAAAGAACATGCCACGAGCCCTCATGGATTATTTCATTGCTCCAGGTGAATGTGGTATTCGCTCGGAACTAGCCTATGAGATTGCGCAGATGTTCAAGCGTTTCTTCGACATGCTCTCTGACCAGCCTGATTTCTATGAAGCTTATGAATCCTACGTCGAGTACACTCATAAGATTTCCTCTTTTTGGTTCTCACACTTGGAGATGAACCTTCGCATCGACATCTTCCGTCCCTCGTTCTTTGACCGCATCTGGGCTCGAAATGTTCACCGTAACAAGCATTGGGCCTCCACTCTCGCTGATTCGAATGACGCCTCGCAATCGACGAAGCCCAAGAAGTTTCAGAAAGGAGGCCATTTTTCTTCCTCAACATCTACCTCCTCCAAACCCAATGCTAATGTCTGCCACATTTGCGGCAGCGACCAACACAATTGGTCCCGTCACGAACACACCGGTAGCAAATTCCTGGCGAAGTCCGACTCCGGACACTGGATCCTCAAGGACTCCAAGAAAGGGGTTTGTATCGGCTTCAACGGCCTTAACGGCTGTACTCTAGACGTCAAAACCTGCAACTTTGAGCACCGCTGTGGCAGATGTGGTTCAACTGCCCATGGTGCCCAGGGGCACAACTGATGCTGACTTCCCAATTTCCACTCGTCTACATGCAGATGCATGGGAAGCTGCCCTCCGGAAGGCCAGTCTTTTTGACGAGTATGCGGATGTTCCGAAAGGCATTCGCGAGGGTTTTCGCATTGGCATTGAAGATGTTTCTCTTTCTCGCACCTTTATTCCCGATAATCATTTCAAGTCCGACGTCGACGCACATATCATTCGTTCCAAATTCTCTGAAGAAATTCAACTGGGGAGGCTGTCTCCCGGTTTCGCTCCCGAACACTTAGAATCCATCATTGGTCCTTTTCGTACTGCCCCGATGGCAGTCCTCGAGCAGAGACCTGGGAAATTTCGCATAATAATTAACCATTCCTATCCGCATTCCGATTTTCCTTCGGCCGCAGAAGCTCGGGCATCCCTTCCTGATTCCTTGATAATCGACCCTTCAAAGGTATCCATCAACTCCTTAATTGACTCTGACGATTTTCCTTGTGACTGGGGCACATTTGCAGACTGCTATTTACAAGTTGCTGTGGCTCCGGAAGGTACTCAAGTAGCAGTCTTTGATGTCGACGCTGCTTTCCGTAACATTCCCCTACACCGTAGTACAAGGCGATTCATAGCCCTATTCCTCGACAACCTCATCTTCCTCGATCTCTGTCTAAACTTCGGCAAGTGCTCTGCACCGGGCATTTGGGGTCGCATTGCCGACGTCATGGTCAAAATCTTGCTCGAACGTGGCATAGAAGCTTTACTGAAGTGGGTAGATGACTTTATTTTCTTTCGATTTCCAAAATCAAAAAACGCGGACGGTTCCTACACCTACTCTTACGACGAGTCCCTGGTTTGGGCCATCGCTGATGAATTAGGCTGGCCATGGGCCCCGAAGAAGTTCGTTCCCTTCTCATTCTCTTTCCTATACATTGGGTTCCTGTGGGATCTACCAAACAAGACGGTACAGCTACCACCCAACAAAAAGGTGAAGTACGCCACCCGAGTTCTCCCTCGCACTGAGCCTGATGCCCTCATGACCCTTGACAAAGCAGAGGAGCTAATCGGTACACTTAACCATGTCTGTCTGGTCCTTCCCACTGGACGAACATGTCTCGTCTCTCTATACAAGTTTTGCGCTAGTTTCAAGAACGCCCGTTCTCCACTTGCAGCTCACTGTATCGGTCTTCTCCTGAAGGAGGATCTGACCTGGTGGCTGACCACTCTTCAATCAGACTTCGTGGGCATGACCATCTTCACCCTTCCTGACTACCTCGACATCTCTCTTTTTGTGGACGCTTCCACTTCGTGGGGAATAGGCCTCGTTTTAAACAATAGGTGGCTAGCTTGGGAATTCAAACCAGGCTGGGGCTCACCCGAACGAAAGATCGGTTGGGCCGAGATGGTAGCTGTCGAGCTGGCTGTTCGCACTTTAGTTTCTACAGGTATCAACAACGCCCGGATAATAGTTCGTTCCGATAATGAGGGAGTAGTGGGAGCACTGAGAAAGGGTTGTTCCCGAGGATCAGAACAGAATTTCGTCTTGCGGAAGATCATCGAACTGATGCAGGCTCACAGCATCTGGGTCGAGTGCAATTGGGTGTCCACACATGACAACCCAGCTGACGGACCTTCTCGGGGCATCTTTCCACCTCGTAAACAACTTCATCCCCATCCCCCTGCTATACCACGTCACTTATTTCCTTACATCAATGGTTCTATAAGCCCATCGGATGCTAGAGTTAAATAATCCTGTATTCTCGCTTGTTACGTAGTCTAATTGGTATTGTTATTGACTGTTTACTTCCAAATTTATTACCAGATCGAGCCTGTTTATAATAACTAGTCCAACCGAACAATCAATTCTTCCCACTCATTCTGCCACTGCGACAACCTTTCTCAGATGCCTCCATACCGCTTCTCCCTTAATCAATCTAACATCCTTACCTCTCACTTGCCGGAGCCTGAGGTCGCCCAAGCCCAATCTTAACTATCTGCCGCTGCGAAACGCGCCATCCAGTCCGCTGTAGCCAAGACGACCATTATCAGAAGATACAACTATCAGGCCCTCTATGTCGATTGGTGTGAGGCTAATAGGGTCTCTCACACGCATATAACTGACCCTTCGGAAACGACACTTTGTAACTACGCCGCTTCATTCATTGGAAAAGAAGCAGGTGGCACAGTCAGAGCTAAACTCGCTGCAGTAAAACACCTAGTCATCTCGAAAGGCAACGGTTGGAGGGGTGGAATCAGACTTCGTGAGGTCCTCAACGGCGTGGAAAGAGCAGCACCTTCCTCTTCCTTCCGTCCGGAACGCGAGCCAGTGAAAGATACATGGCTAGACCTGCTTCATGATGAGACAGACAACACAGGGCGCGACACCTTCAACACTTGCATCACTGCCTGCGCCGACACTGTTTTCTACGGTCAGCTCAGACTAGGTGAAGTTTTGTCCAACTCCCCTCTCATCTCCAAGTACGTGGGTTCCCAACTGCCTCTGCTGAGTGATCTTTCTATCACTACCATGCCAAACGACAAATCTTCTGCAAAACTACGACTCCCGTGTACCAAAACACACCAATCGAGAGGAGAATCGGCAGTCATCATTAATCATTCAGCCAGATCGAATCCAGTGAAAGCTCTCTCTAAGCACATCGAGGTCAACAAGCTCTCTCCATCCGATCCTCTATTCTCCTATCGTCTTGAAGACAATTCTTTGCAAGTCCTAACCAAAAAAGATTTTCTTCGCTACTGCAATCGCGTCTGGTCCCGCTCCGGTATCAAGTGTATAACCGGTCATTCCTTTAGGATCGGAGGTACTACCCATTATCTCACAAAGGGCATTCCCCCCGACGTAATAAAAGCAATGGGGAGGTGGAAATCAGATGCCTTTCTCAAATATTGGCGAAACCTGGACACCTTGGCTTCCATCCACGTTCATCGCCTTCATGTCAGGCAAGACCTGCATAAACGGGTAAACCGCAGGCGCTCCGCTCCAAACTAGGTAATATCAGTGAAAGAAATTCTCGTGGCGGATTCTCACCATGATTCCACAGGCTTGGCTTGGCTTAGCTCTCTGGGTTGGTCCACTCACATAACCTCGTTCGACGCGCCAGTGGCTTCACTTGGTCGAGTTGGGTCAGTCTTCACATTTGGTTTTCCTCGCAACCCCGGAGCGAAAATTTATCCGGCTCCCGAATCGTCTGCCCGAATAAATTTCCTAGCCCTAGCCCATCACCAGCTATCAGTACAAACAGGATATGTTCACCTCTCGTTATACTCAGTTTAGATATGTACATGTTTATGCATTCTCGATTCAGTCTGCACCATCGAAATACTGTTTTCTGCTTTGGGAGTCAACAATGTACATTCAGAAATTGGATTGGCCCAACATATTTGTCAACCAGTTCTGGAAATGGTCATTCTTGTGTATCGTCCTCCGTGAA